>CAKAOH010013431.1:20402-30524 GCA_916701665.1 Sebastiscus tertius | reverse complement strand
ATATATATATATATATATATATATATATATATATACACATACACATATATATATACATATATACATATATATCTCAACATATACATATACATATATATGTCTTTCATGAATGCACATGAACTGTTTTCTTTCTCAATGTCATTATATAAAGACAGAATATAAAGTTTTACCTGATCCCCACGTCCAGGTTCGCAATGAGCAGTCGTCAGAAACAGTGAGGAAATCTGGGCCTCCTTGTTTGGGAATCACGCCACGTATCGCACCGCTGTGACCCTGGAAGGTGGCGAAGTGCTCCACCTGTACGTAAAGATACAAAATGTGAGAGAGGAGACATATAACAGAAAAATAAGAGACAGTGTCCACTCTTTTATTTTATTTTATTTTATTATGGACCCTAAAGAGGTCATTTTTGCTCTGCATCTAGTCCACATCAAAGAAAACGTGTGAAAAAAAACTAAAAAGCATAGAAAAAGACAAACATGACGTATATTATTATGAAAAACCCTCTAAAACTTTCCACATTTTATGTTGACTGACAGACCTGTAGTGGTTTCCAGAGCTGCACTATGCCATCATCTGACGCAGTGAAAACAGCCATTTCTTCTGGGTTGACTTCTTTGTTCTTGTCTTAAAAACATAGCAGGAATTAAAAAAAATAACTATTCAAATAAAAATAAGACTCCTTCAAGAAAAAGGAATGTATGTGCGCACTCATTTTCTCAGGATGTTTACCTGTATTTGGCAGGAGAGAGCAGTGGTGTATACGTTCCTCGTGTGCATCAATGTGGCAGATCTCCATGTTTGTTTCCCAGTTCCAAACATGGAGCTCTCCCTCTGCACAGCCGGCCATCACATACCGTCCCTGCACACAGAAACACAGTCAACACAGAAATCCACTAATGAGGCTGAGGGTTTACTACAGGCAAGTCTCAAGAGAGAAAACAAAGACAGACCTGCGGTTACATTTCAACACTATACACGAACTACGCAAGCTCATTTACTCCACCGACGCGATTATTTGCATTACGGTTTTTCAGGGGAGAAGGAAACAATGCAGTACCTGTGAGGGTTTCTGGACAATATCTGTCATTGTTTTGTGTTGTTAATTGATTTCCAATAATAAATATATACATACATTTGCATAAAGCAGCATATTTGCCCACTCCCATGTTGATAAGAGCATTAAATACTTAACAAATCTCCATTAAAATGTACATTTTGAACGGATAAACGGGTTAACTGTAATTAAATATTGTAATCAATTGACAGTCATAATAATTTGCTCACCAGACAGCAGACAGATGTAAGAGGACTCCTCCAGGAGATTTCTTTGAGTCTTTGGCCTGCCTGCAGATCCCATAAACAAAGCCTCCCGTCGTTTGAAGAGCTAATCTGAAACCGAAGACAAGTTTACGTAAACACAACAGTGCTGTGAATAACACAGTGTACTGTAGTAATATGACTCTCTCAGGTAACAGCTCTATTCAGGGGCAGACCTGTAACTCAGGTTAGTTACATTTCTTTAACAGGGTACAGTGTGTAGGATCTGGCGGCATCTAGTGGTGTGGTTGCAGATTGCAACCAACTGAGTACCCCTATGCTCACTCCTCCCTTTCCAAGACTACGGTAACGCGAGTGCAAAACTGTGGTAACGCCGTTCGCCTCAAACAGAGGCCATCCTTGCCATAATAACACTACTTTAGGAACAACAGAAGTCAGACGGCGGCTGGCGGTACCACGGTTTTGCACTCTACCGCAGATTCACGAGCATATCGGAGAACTATGGTGGCCTTCAGGAACCGTAAAAACAGGAAAGGCTGCCTCTAGAGCCAGTGTTTTTGTTACTGGCTACTGTAGAAACATGGCGGAGAAACATGGCGGACTCTGTGAAGAGGACCAACTCCCTATGCAGATATGAATGGCTCATTCTAAGCTAACGAAAACACAACAATTCTTAGTTTCAGGTGATTATACACTAATGAAAACATAGTTATTAATATTATATTCCATTTCTGCTAATAGATCTATCAGAAATGCTACTGACTGTTCCTTTAATGTAATGAAGATTTACCACGCAGTCTGGAGTCCAAACACAGCCGGTGATCCAGTCTTTGTGTGAGTGAGGGAGCGACGTAGAGAGAGCAGCAGGAGACGAACTCACATCCCACACCATCAGGGCCTGAAACAAAGACACCTGTCAGTACTGCGTTATACACTGAAACATGTGTCTGTCCGCATTTATATCAGTGACGGTAGGACAAATAACAGAAACACCTCTCTGTATAATGCGATACAGTTCAACAACACCACAAACTACATCCTTCAAACTGACCATAAAGTTGAATCAACACCTCTCTGAAACAGTTTCAACAAAAAAACTGAACATCACCACCATCAAGACGGGAGGATTTATTGCAGGCCTGTTGTATTAGACTGCATCCGTTTTAGCTAGGTGTACCTAATAAACCGGCAACTGAATGTATATCGTGATATAGTAAATTTGAGGGGAAATTAATTAGGAAACTGTTGATGAATAAAACTAATCAGACAGGAATGACTGTTGTTGGCTAATCCAGCTAAGGAACTTCAATACATTGATGCAAAAATCATAAAAATCTCAATATTTTATTGCCAACGATGGCTTAATACACTGGAAGTCAATGGGTTTTTAGTTAGAAGACTTAAATAAGGTCTGTGGTTAACACAAGCTGGAGAGACTTTAACGTTTTGTTCTACGACATAAAATACGTCAGTAAATATCTCACTTGAGAATTTTTTAAAAAGATTTTACGTGTCTTAAAGAAGGCGTTCGCTCACAAGTGGCTAAATGAGACTACACCGGTTGTCGGGGACAATAAACGTCATCACTCTGAACACGTAAACTCGCCTACTCTCTCAGTCTGCCTTCACAGCCTCGTTGTGTTTCTACTCCTATCGACACTTTTTTGGTCGTCTTTGAAACATGATGTAAGAGTGGCATTGACACAGTCATGACCACTAGCTAGATCACGGTCACTCTAAGAGGAAAGGCTTTTGTAGAAGAGGTTTAGCGCATGGCAATCAAATTACAAGTTGGAAGCTTAGTGGAGGTGACGCTGAAGTCATTTGTCCGTGGTGTAGTTCGTCTATAGCCTGACGTTAGCTTTTCACTACTGGTGATTGCATTCACACTTCAAAAATCATAGAAGTGGTGTTCATTTGTGGAGACTATACGGAACAAAACGTGTAAATATCATACATTTTTGTTTGCCACAGAGCTTATTTTCTGCAATAATCCCAAATCCAATGGAAAAATCCCATTGTCTTCTTGTCGAGGGAACCAGTGCAATTCTAACTTCCATGTTGGCCTACAACAATACGTCATCCCGGCACAAAAACAGCTACAAATCTGCTAAAGTCCACGTAGCAACACATTTTCAGTATTAATACAGTCAGTGTTTGTATCAAAACTGTCATAATACTATGGCACAAACACATTGTACCCATACTTGCCAACCTTGAGACCTCAAAAATAGAGGATTTCAAAACCAAAAGTGGTCTGGGGGTCCTCCCCCCACTGTGTCAGAGACTTTGTTTCCTGCATTCTGGTGACTTTTAAAGAATGAAAATAACAAAATACTAAATACACTGCAACAGCATTTTTTGTTAAATATGCCTACTTTTAATTTTACTTTTAATTCTCAGGAAAGAAAACTGAATAAACGTCACTACTGCGCTTTGAAACCCGTTATTTCCAATGGCTTGCGCCACACCACGCTGGCTTTGCTTTGATGTGCGCCGAGCACAGCACAAACTGCGCTGCGGTGTCACAAGCAGCTTTCCTCATTTGGTGTAGCTCTACTGCCATCCGGGTGGAAACCGTAGGGCTTATACACGCTGTACAGCGCCAGAAACATGTTGAGATGACGTAAAGGAATAAAAAAAAAAAAAAAAAGTGTGAAAAAATTGCCATAAATCAGGAGAAATGCGGGAGAATTGTGACCTCGGGCAGAAACCGGGAAATGGCAATGAAAAACGGGAGTCTCCCGGGAAAATCGGGAGGATTGGCAAGTTTGATTGTACCTGATCTTTTCCACCGGACAGCAGCTGTCCACCATCAGGGCTGAACGCCAGACAGGTGACACCTCCACTGTGGCCCCTCAGACACTCATGAGGATCAATACACGCTTCAATGGCCAGTTCACTCAACAACCACAGACAAATGGAGGAGTCATCTAATTCAAAGGGGAATACAGAAGGGAAAATAATAAAACTGTTATTAGTAGAGAGAGTGATGTTTTAAGAGAAAGAGAGAGTATCTTATCCATTATAACATTAAAGGACATTTCTGTAAAACACTAGGTCATGTTTTTACCTGAAGCTGTCGCCAGGTACGTGGAGTTTTGTGCTAATGCCAGGACGACGCCTGATTGCCCAGAAAACATCCCCCACATTGTCAGGCCTCCCAGCAGTCCCTTCTCTTCTTCTTTTCTCTTCCAGACTCTCACACGTTTGTCACTTCCTGCAGACAGCAGCAGCTCAGGTTCCATCTGCTCTGCGTCCAAAACGACCCACAGCAGGCTCAGTATGGACACATCAAGGCCGTCGGAGTCCCAGATCTTCTCATCTGCCATTGAAATAAAAACCGTTATGGTCTGTTTGTTTACCAGATCTTTTTTGTGATTTTTTTGAAAAGCATATTATTTTCATTTTGTGCAATATTTATACAGAAATAGAGGAGCTGACTTGAATTAAAGGTCAGTTGGGTTCAAGATTCAAGTGCAAGCTCTTGCACCAGTCACTACAATACAGCATACAGCAGGTTATTGATGTACTGTATGTCCATCTCCATGTGTATGTTAATTGTCATCAATATTTTATGCTTTGTTACTACCGTAGCTTTTATATCCTTGACATATTGCCTGTGTTACTAATGTTGTTTTTAGGAGCATCACTCATGGCTGGCTTTTTATTTATGACTTGACTGAATCTATTGTTTTTTGAAGTAGTGGCAGACTCGTTCTTTCGTTCAGTTCTGTTCATTCGTTTGGTTCTTTCGATCCGTTCATCCGTCCGTCCGTCAAAATTGGGTGTCACAAGGTTCGTTTGTTTGTTCGTCTGTCTGTCCGTCTCCTTGTTTTTTGGGGAAAACCTTGTAAAATCCAATTTTGACAAACTATAATTTCCTGTTTGGGTGGTTGGTGAGTAAGTAAGTAAGTAAGTAAATATAAAGTGCCTTTCCAGAACAGATTTCTTAAAGTACTTCACAATAAAAGACACAAGCAAGACACGATATGAGAGTAAAAAATAAAAGTAATAAAATTAAAAAAAAGGAGGAAAGCTACAAAAACATGAGACAGTTTAGCTCAACCTTACCTCAGGACCTCAGGTTAGGTAGCTTTATTACCAATTTTAAATCTCTTTTAAAAACCCATTTTTAAAAAAAAGCTTTTTTAACTCCGTAAGGCAACAGCTTGGTGCACCTTTTACCACACCTTATATTGTCCTCTTTTATGTATTGATTTAGTACGACTGGTTAAAGGTTTCAGTTTTCTCATTATTTGGTCTTTACGTTCTGTTCTTTTATTGTTGTTTTTATTTTGTCTGTATTTCTTTGTATCTGTGCAAGCACTTTGTAACTACGTTTAGAAAGGTGCTATACAAATAAAGACTATTATTATTAAATCAAGGTTGCATTTTTCAGTCGGATAAGTTTTGGTCCTGGTGAAATATTGTATGTTGCAGAATAATTATGTGACTGTAGCTGTATAGACAAAAACTAGTTTGTAGGGTTGTGTGATAGGAGTTGAGAATGTGAAGCCATTCCTTCTCATTTTTCGTATAGGTGTCATCTTCATATCCGTATTTGTTCTGTCAGATTGACGGATTCATTCAATCTAGTAAAACGATTTTTCCTTTTTACATTCCTGGCACATAAACACACCTGAGTCAAGACTGAAGAGTTTGATGCCATCACCGTGGTAACCCACAGCAGCATAGTCTCCATTAACAGCCACACACAGAGCAGCAGGCGCAGGCGTTACAGACCTCCGTTTCTTCAGAGGAGGCTCCTGCTCGCACTAAAACACCAAATGAGAGGATAAATGTGAGGAGAGAATTGTGCGCTGTACGTAAAAAAACAACAGTAACAATAAAAAACTTTTTCACAAAATGCCAATCGTTTTTCAATCATCACTGTTCATACACAGACTGTGGCATGAAGTTAAACACTTGTACACAAGATAAATAAGGAGCTTACTTCATCATTTCTTAATGCGGTGACCGAACGGCCGAGTCCTCCTGACCAGAGCTGGAGCTGTTTTATAGAAAGACAAGAAGACACAGAAAAAAAGAGACCATTCATTTCAAAATAAGTGATAAGGTGCATTTAAGAGGGAACAGGTGCAGGGGCACTAGTCCTGGATGCTTGTTGTTTTCCCAAAGCAAATTCAGAAAAAAAGGCAGCATTCTAAAAGAGCAAATTAATTTTCTGATGTCTTAGTACATTTGTTGAAAATGAAATTCACAAAAAAGTATGACAAAGCAGCTGATATGTTTTGATCTGAGCCTCGATGCTAAGGTAAATTAGTCTTTTTTCTGAATGGTTGCGTCCAAAACTCCATACTAACATTCTAATAAGTACGCTAAAACAGTATGTGAGATTTTTTAGTATGTTCGAAACTGTAGTATGAAACCAACAGTACGCATATTGCATACAATTTCTGGTGAAATATTACAGTATGTAACGCTGGACACTACGGCGGTATAAATATCCCACAAAGCAATGTGGTAGTGACGACAATGTTCATAACAGATACTGACGGACAGCTCGATTCTCACAAACCGTTGTTTTGGTCACGTGAGGTTGGCACGGGTTACCATGGTTACATGCCTTCAACTGGCAATGAGGCTCTCAGGAAGGGATGACGTAAATTATGTCTCAGTGCGTCTGAAAAGATACTGTATGCCTCACCATGTGATCAGAGCCGGCGCTCAGCAGCAGGTTCCCGTCCTGCAGGAAGGTGAGGACCTCCGTGGCTCCGCAGTGAGCCTGGAAACATCCCACACAGGTGGAGGTGGGCACCGACCACACCCTGACCTCTCCACACACAGAGCCAGAGCAGAGCATGGAGGAGGAGGAAGAGAAGGAGAGACTGCGCACTGAGCGCTTGTGACCGGACAGGGACTGAGGGAACAGACAGAAGAGAAATAGTGCATCACTTTTAAGAAATAGCTAAATACTATAAAATAGCTGTCTACTTCTGGTTGAATAATACACGTTAGCCATGCACATACTATCTTAATATCACACTGAGATTAGTAGATTAAACAATCAAGTATAATTTAAATTTTTAAAAATTCACTTTAAAAGAGTACTCCATCGATTTAGCGTCACACATTAGAGCTGCAACAATTAATCAATTAGTTTTCAACTATTAAATTAATCAACAACTATTTTGGTAATCAATTAATCGGTTTAAGTAATTTTTTAAATAAAGAAAAGTCTAAATTCTCTGATTCCAGCTTCTTAAGTGTGAATATTTTCTGGTTTCTTTACTCCTTTATGACAGTAAACTGAATATCTTTGAGTTGTGGACAAAACAAGACATTTGAGGACGTCATCTTGGGCTTTGGGAAACACTGATCGACATTTTTCACCATTTTTTAGACCAAACAACTAATTGATTCTGAACTAATCAAGAAAATAATCAACTGTTTAATCCACAATGAAAATAATCGTTAGTTGCAGCCCTAACACACACTAACAATGTCGGACAGACGAAAAAAGGTTTGAATTGATGCAGCAGGACCAGAGATATCCTTTTTATCCCACGCATTCTTCTTCCTTGTCAAAAACTGGTGCCTACATTACCCACAATGCAACTCGACCACAGACATGTCAGTTGGAGATTTGAGTGTGTTATGCTAGTAGCAGCTATTGTCACTCTGACTCAAGTGACATCAATTGAGGCAATTATCAGATTGTGCACAGTTCCCTCTGGAGCCACAAAATGCCTTATACAACCATTTTCACATATGCAGTAGTACTCCCTGTAAACAGACTTTTATATGTGGAGTTCCCTTTAAAGTGTCAATCTTATAATGTTGTTTGTTTAGTATCTTTTGTTAATGTTTCAAAATTATTACATTTGATTTGATGGTGAGCATTAAATTGACTTGATCTTGATAACTCACTGTTAGTGTTTTATTATGGAGCCAGTTCCACACAATCACGTTTCCATTCCAGCAACCAGCAGCCAGCAGGTGACCCTCAGGGTCAAAGGTCACACAGTTCAGAGGGCTGGAGCTGGGCAGGGCTGCTACCTCCTTGCCTTTAGTAGACGACCACACCTGAAAAGCAGAAAAACATTCAGCGTAATTAAGGATGGATAATGTTGATTATTTAAGTGACATACACAACTCAATCATTGTTGACAGCATAATTTGATAGCAGTAAATTCTATTATAGGTATTTAGATCCCCATCAGCTGCAACAAAGTGGTTTCTAGTCTTCCTGGGTCACACATTAAAACATGCAGAATAAAGAAACAAAACACCAGAAAACAGGTAACTGATTTTGCAAACAACTAGGGCTGTCAATGGATTCAAATATTTAATCGCAAATTAATCATTTTTTATCTGTTCAAAATGTACCTTAAAGGGAGATTTGTCAAGGATCTAATACTCTTATTAACATGGAAGTGGGCAAATATGCTGCTTTATGCAAATGTATGTATATATTTATAATTGGAAATCAATTAACAACACAAAACAATGACAAATATTGTCCAGAAACCCTCACAGGTACTGCATTTAGCATAAATAATATGCTCAAATCATAACATGGCAAACTGCAGCCCAACAGGCAACAACAGCTGTCAGTGTGCTGACTTGACTATGACTTGCCCCAAACTGCATGTGATTATCATAAAGTGGGCATGTCTGTAAAGGGGAGACTCGTGGGTACCCATAGAACCCATTTTCATTCACACATCCTGAGGTCAGAAGTCAAGGGACCTCTTTGAAAATGCCCATGCCAATTTTTCCTCGGCAAAATTTAACGTAAGTTTGGACAATTATTTAACCTCCTTTGCGACAAACTGCTATGACATGATTGGTACCAATGGATTCCTTAGGTTTTATAGTTTCATATGATGCTAGGATCTCCACTCTAGTTGCTTTAAAGAATTTAGTGGTATACGTGTTATGATCGCTTTGACTTTGACAGCCCTACAAACAACATTTAATGTGGTTTGTTTGAGACTAACTTTCAGCATGAAGTCCAGAGACACCGTTGCGAGGTGCTTCTTGTCTGCAGTGATATCACTTGCTGTTATCACATTAGTGTGGCCCTCAATGAGAGCAGTCCTGCAAGGAGAAGAAACACAAGTTCATTCAAACATCAGTAGCTTTTGCTCTATCTGAGGAAAGAACTGAATCACACAGGATTAGGGGATTCGTACAGTCTGATATATTTTCCCTTCCAGCTCCCCTCACCTGCAGCCATTCCCGATGTCCCAGATCTCTATTCGTCCATCAAAGGAGGTGGTAGCAAGACGTCCATCCTTAAGAAAGACGCAGCTTGAGATGCCGTCACAGCTGCTCACCAGCGATTTCACTTCCTTTTCACAGCAAGGAGGAGAGAAGAGTCTTTTTTTTTTTTCTCAGCATGTGACAACTGAATAGTATTTTTTCTCAGATACACAACATGACATATTTACAATTAGTGTGTTTATATGCACGACAATTGGATTTATATTTAACACACTTAATAGATTCCACTTCTCAGCATTTTGTATTTACTTACAGTATATGCACTGTGGTTATAATGTTACACATTGTGTCTTAATGCATATATTTGTACATATTCTTATATTGTCATTTCTTATTCTTATATTGTCATTTCTTATTCTTATTTGTATTATTACTTACCTTTCTCTACATTATATTGTGTTATATATTGTAGCATTGCGTACTTGATTTACATGATCTATTTTCTTACATTTCTTTATGTTTATATATAACTGTAATGATCACTGTGACAGTAGTGTACCAGCATAAAAGGAAAGATAAATCTGATTACTGAGATGCTGCATTTTCACATGGATTTTACTACAGTGCATGTAGGCGTGTTGTCAGATT
>CAKAOH010013431.1:0-20382 GCA_916701665.1 Sebastiscus tertius | reverse complement strand
GTGAACTGAATTGTGTAAACATGTGAAGTCTACAGTTGGTCAGGATTGCTACTCAATTGCCAATTAGAAGCTATGAATACAAACCAAAAATGTGCGACATGATGAGAACACACCGGAGGGAGGCAAAAAAGAAAATTTGTACTGGAGAATTTGCTCGTACCTGTCCCGTTAGTGTGTTGATGAAATACAGCATTCCCTGTCCGGTGCCAACCACCATCAGCTCTCCATCCGAGCTCTCAACCAAACAGGTCGGTTCAGAGGAGAAGGTCGACACCAGCTCACTGCGATGAAACACACGACACCATCGACACATTCCTATACAATCAATATTAGGGCTGTCAAAGTTTACGCGATAATAACGTGTTAACGTAAATTCGTTTTAACGCCACTAATTCCTTTAACTTATAAACACAACAGCCATTTTATGTTGTAGCAGGCTCAGTTTTAAAGGTCAAACCATGTCATAATAGCTTGATTTGAGCATATTTTGAATGCTAAATGCAGTACCTGTGAGGGTTTCTGGATAATATTTGTCATTGTTTTGTGTTGTTAATTGATTTCCAAAAATAAACATACACACACATTTGCATAAAGCAGCATATTTACCCACTCCCATGTTGATAAGAGTAGTAATTACTTGACAAATCTCGCTTTTAAGGTTCATTTTGAACAGATAAAAAATGTGCAATTAATCGCGATTAACTATGGATTAACAGCCCTAATCAATATTGAATCAAACACTCAACATACAAGGTTAAAAAGACAAAAAATTATACATGTTGAAGTAATGTTACATCTAACTAAAAGCAAAAAGAAGCTGTTGGCTTAAAAAGGGATCAAAAAAATGTCTTTCTTAATGACAACTAGGAAGACTTCTTCTAACACACATCTTCTAACCACCTTGCTTACCTGGTCTCCTCGAGAATGTGACCATCATTGTTTAGCCACTCAACTACCCGGGCCCCTCCGTTTCCCATCAGGCCTTGTGCCCAGGTGTGAGCAGAGGTCAAAGGAGGCTCGTTGAGGGCTTGCTGAACAAAAAGAGCCGGCCAGGAGGAGAGCAGGGAGCCGTGACGCCGCAGGAAACTTCGGCAGTCGTCTAGACGACGCTGGAAGAGATCTGAGAGCGCAAAGAGAAACTTGTATGAAGGAGAAATAAAGCACACTTGGCAGGAATTTGCGAGTAATGTATTTTTTAAAGCACTTACAGTAGTCTTCAGACTTATTGTTGTCATCTACAGGAAAGGCAAAATTTCACAGGACACAAACATTAGGATTCTTTGTTTAGCCATAATTTATCAAGGGGTGGTTTGCTGAGTAAACTGCCCTTGTAACAATTTCAAATTCATTCAGGTGCACACATGTGAAGGATAAAAGGGATACAAAAGCAGCTAAACCTTCAAAAGATGTTACCACGTTCATCATACAGTATCATCATGCGTGCTGCTCACCATACAAGATGTAGGTCTCCAGGAGGTGGTGCAGGAGGCCGTGGCGCACGTTAGCATACAGGAAGTAGTAGCTGGAGAGCAGGGACCAAAGCTCTTCCAGCTTGCCACTTTTAATCTGGCCAAAGACAAATAAAAGTAGTTCAAATCTAGCGGAAATATCATGAGTAACTGTGGCTCTCTGGAGCATGTATTTAATTACTAATTGTCCTGTCTGAGCATTTAATTTGACCCAAAGTAATATTCAAACACAATCAAGAGCTCGATTGCAAGGTTTCACGTCCCAACATTTATTTTTGCACACCATAAAGTTGTAATGACACACATGTTGAGCCAAAAATTCTCTAAACTGAGAAGGAACCAGAGAGTAAGAGTAGGTAGCACATGGGAGAAGTTTCCCTTCAGGGCTTTCTGTCAGAAATGGTTTATTTCAACTAGGGCAGTCGCCATAACCAAATATTGCAATATTGTGCTATTGACCAGCCAACCGCAGGGGATGACAAGCAACCGCCACAACCGCTAAGTTCACATTTCACATTATTTTTTTAATTCTTTGCAATGGGAGCACCATGTATTCAAACTATGCTACAAACGGCGGCAGCGTGACGAGGCGCTGAGCATCTATTCTGCGCCGAGTGCTGCATGTTTGGTGTTTTTTTCGGTCAGCCGAGAGTTGAAAAATGTTCAACTTTGGGTAAAACGCTGCCCTTCTGTGTTCTGCATATAACAATAAACAAGCATTTAATTTGTTTTAAAACTGTCATCTTTGTCCTTTAAAAAGCAAACATATACCTAATCATAGCCTAACAATAAAGCGTAATTATATAGCACTAAAATCAGGATAAATTAAGTAATTAATATCGCGCTGTTGAGCCAATAATTATCACCGCAGGGGAAATTCCTTCACTGTGACGGCCCTAATTTTAATCCAAACCATAATCTTTTCTTCAACCTAACAAAGTTGGTTTGTCGCCTAAACCTAGGAAGATTTCTGGCAGAAAGCAAACTTCTCCCATGTGCAAGTAAGTAGGCAACATCAACTGAAACTTCAATTGAGTCATACCTGATGAAGGTCTACCGACTGAAACTTTTGATTAAATGAAGCTGGTATAGTGAGTGGCCGTGACCGACAGTGTGCAGGATTTCTGATTGCTTCTCAAAAACTGACTGATGAGACTTTATTAGTGAATACATACTTAGAACTTTGATTCTCTACCCTAACTCCATTTTTTGGGGGGGGTTTTAACTGTGGAAATTCAGTTGGTGCTTGTTTACTGTATTGCAGTAACTTATTTAACTTATTTATTGCTCAGGTTGTATTGTGGGTGGTGATGAGAGATGACTAACCAGGTTGGATGGCAGGTGCATGATAGAGTTGGCCTCACAGTGAAGGAAGGTGTCTGTGTCCAGCGGGTCGGCCAGTGCCCACAGATGAGCTGTATAAAGAGACAGTATAGTGATACAAGACTAATTTAAAATACACAGGGACTAATACTTATTAATACTGTATTAAAACAGGCTGTGTGTACTTTACCTGCCAGTACAAGGTGAGCTCTGGTTCTGTCACTGTCTGTTGGGAGGAGGAAGTCCTCGAAGGCCCTCCTCACCTCCGGATTGGTTAGAGCCAGCAGGTCGTCAGTGTCGTGGCAATGAGACGGACCAATCAGACTGCAGATAAGGATCCAAATAGGTTTAATATCTCTTCCTCCTTTAGGATTGTTGTCTATAATTTTACTCACACATCAGTGTACTGTATTTAAACAGAAATGTGTATTCCCTCTAACACGGAGGAAATCTGAAAGCACACAATCAGTGTAAATCCTTGAAACGGTGATCAAATATTAATGATTAAGTGTATTTCATTTTAGTAAGAAAGAGCTATGTGCATTGGAAAAATAAAAACTGAAATACTAAAAGATAAAAATAGACAGCGAGGTTCGGGAATACTTTGAGATTTGATCATTGTATCAGCTTGTCAGAGATGAATATTCATAAACTAGCAGAGATTTAGATTTGCACCACTTTTAACTGATATGGGATTCATACCTTTGTAAACTCTGCGCTAAACGGGTGAAAGTTGCCATGGGAATGCGTCCTTTGGGCTTCCTGGACAGATGCAGTGCTTCCTGCCATGTGAACTTTCCGTCCCGTGAGGATAAGTCGTTGCATGTGTTCAGTACAGAGTACAAGTCTTTCTCCCTCAGGCCTGATGATCAAGAGGAGAAAATGTTGAGGAAACCAAAGACAGTTGAGGAAATTCCCATTTTGGTTCTAACATCCCTGCCACCCCTTTCACTGCCTACCAATTTACCAAATCTAGCACTCCATAAAGTTTAATGATGCTATAAATTATATTAAAACTCGACTCATCATTACCAGTGGTGCTGACGGTGAGTGCTGCCAGGGCCCAGCGGAGTCCCAGCATGCCTCTGTACTGCGAGCAGAGTCTGTCCAGGCTGTACTGCACCAACTGGCTCAGAGACTGAGGCAAGCCCTGAAGGTTCTCCTTCAACTAAGACACAGAGAGAGTTGACAATCATGTGCATGTACCGAGTTAAACTGGTAGCAGGGTGGCATAACAGCATTTAGCTCAGGAACAATATCTCAAAGCTGCTAAGCAAATCTTGTTTTAATATTGTCATCAACATTTTCTATGTTATCAGCTTATTTACTGGTGTAACATATTGTAAGAAGGTTTTATGGAAGCATCCACTCAATACATACTGTAGCGCTGCCACATCCAAAGACAACCAGTATTATCATTGTGGAAGTGTCTAGAAAAAGTGAAATGAAACCTTATCAAAGGAGGCAAAGTTCCTCAGGTCTTCACAGGCTAGGTGCAGGTAGAGAGGACTCACTGCTCCCTTCTTCATTATCAGCGTCTGGAGCTGGACGAGCAGACACAACATAGTTTTAAGATTAGATTAGCATTAGATTAAAGAGTGTAGGGCAAACTGTTGAGTATCAACAGCTTTATGCACAGAAGCAGAATTTGCCACAAAGGCAACACAAACTGCCACAAAGAATGTGACTACTGTGATGAAAACACATAAGAAGAACCTGGTTGTTGAATGCAGATTCACTGAGTTTCTTCCCGAAAGTGTCCAGTCCCTTCTGAACGATCTCCTTCCGGTCCGGCATGGTGAGCTGTCCCAGGGTAAACAGGACAGTGCCTCTTTTCTTGGCCAGGGTTTGTAACAGTGCTGCTTTTGTTGTGATGCTCACTACCAAACAAACACCCTGACAAGAAAAAAAAAAAGAGGATCTGAGTTTTACTGTAGCAGACAAACACCTACAAATTCAACCAGAAACAAAGCAACCAGTGTAGACAATATTCTTTTTGTCCTGCATCCAAACCAGGTTTTGTTTTATTACCTTGTCAACTTTGAAATATTAGAACGTCTCTGCTCTGAGACATGTCAGATACTTTATGTTGACATAAAGATTATAAAAGCATTTCTTGGTATAAAATGAGCGGTGATAAAATTCAGGGCTATCCATAGCCGGGTTTCCACCGAAAAGTTCCTGGTGATTTTACTACTACTTATCCATGTAACTGACCTGTGGAAGCTGCTGTGGTATCCAGTCAGAGCTGAGTTGACCTCTGCCGTCTCTGACAAGATCCACCCCATCGACGAGCAGCACCAGAGGCTTATCCTTCTTCAGGTCACTCAAACTGGAGTGAAATTCTGACAGCAGATCTCTGTGATTAAAATGAATAAAAGGAAAGGCAGTAGCTGTTAGTGCGAAGACAATATGATGTACCTGTAAACTATTTTAAGGACAATTGAAAATCTATCTACTTGTAAGAATGGGGGAGAGGTGATTCCTCCTCAGTATCTTTCATCTTCCTCAACCACTGAATGAGGCATCGAAGCAGGTTTTCCACAGAGCGTGCCGATTGGCTGGCAGCTGTAGAGTAGGAGATAACATCACAGACGAGGTTTTTCCTGGACCTAACTCCAGTCCTGAGGGTGTCTGCCAGAGCAGCCTGTGTGGGGAGAGATCAATATGGGTAGCAGGTAGGGCTGTCCTCGACCAAAGAACTTCTTAGTCGACTAACACTCATCCAATTTTGTCGTCTAATCGATTAGTTGATTTAATCGTCAGATTTATAAAGTCTCTCCACAAAGAATCTCACAAAAGCACCACTTTAAATCTAGTGTTTCCAAAATCCTCAATGTTCAAATAGACATCATCCCATCTAAAAGCTAATATTGAGAGCTGAATGAAAAAAATAACTTGGACTTCGAGAACAGATCTGACTGAGTTAATCAACAGGTTAGAATCCATGATAGAAGAACAGAGTGGAATATAATTCCTTTATTTAAATTTACCATGAAGACGGTTTTGCCCTCTCCAGGTCCTCCCTCCACCACCATCATCCCTCCTTTGGTCTGAGCCTGCTCCACTATCTCGACAGCTGCAGACAACAGCTTCGCCCTGCCGAAGAACTGCCTCTGCAGCGCCCCCTGGTGCACCTCCTGCTCTGTCACATCAGACACAGCCTCTGCCTCCTCATCCCCCTGCCACATGGAGAATAACCAGGTGTTAATTTACAATCTACTGTATGTCATCCAGGATACCTTGTTAGTTTAAAATGAAACTAATAAATCATTTAAGGCTCAGTGTTGCTTAAAACAGCTGTGACTGGACACAAATACTTTTATACTTTTACTCTGAATGCAAGACTTTAACTTGTAATGGAGTATTTTCAATTATTAAGACCACTTTTATTATTTTACAAATATTTTGAAGAGTGTTTTTAATGTGTCTTTTGACATTATCTTTGTTTGTATGGAAAAGAAGCATGTCAATACCATGTTTTGCTCACAATTAAACGATTTGAAACAAGTTGGATTAATGAGGAGTTTGGAAATGAAATTGATTGAATCGTCAGAGTGACTAACTTCCACAAACTGCTTTACTACAGCCGTCCACAGGTCTTCCAGCACGGCCTTGCCAAAGTCCTCCAGGTTTTTCAGATATGGTTTCCCTTCCACGACGCCGCTCCACTCACACGGGTAACTATGACAGAAAAACAAACAAGAAGCCTCAGCTAAGGCCCTTAAAATGATGTTTTTGTGGTTTCCTTTCAGAATACCATTTGCCAGTTTTTCAAAAATATTGTACTTCACCAGTTAACACAAAAAAAAAAAACACAGATCTTTCAAATATTACTTTTAAAATAAAAGTCTTAAATGAGAAATATTCTAAAATTAAAGTGAACTATTGTTTTAATACCACAGCTTCAGTGCAGGAGGGATATGACAGAGATAACTCACTTTTCAGTGACCTTGACTTCAGTGGCCCGGATCCTTTTCTTCAGAGACACCATTTTAGACCCAGCCTCCTGTGACTCAGGAGCAAAGTCAGATCTCCAAGCTACCGGAACGGAGCTGAGAAACAACAAGAAAAAAAACATAAAATACTTAAGTGGATTTCCAGCAAACTGTGTAGGATTAGAGAATTAAAAACAACTTAATGGAAACACAAATATTTCACAAGAATATCTATATCATATAAATTGGTAGGGGTCAGTAATTAATTGAAATTAGGGCTGTCAATTGATTAAAATATTTAATTGTGATTATTCGCATGATTGTTCATAGTTAATCGCAATTAATCGCACATTTTTTATCTGTTCAAAATGTACCTTAAAAGGGAGATTTTTCAAGTATTTAACACTCTTATTAACATGGGAGTAGGCAAATAGGCTGTTTTATACAAATGTATGTGTATATTAATTATTGGAAATCAATTAACAACACAAAACAATGACAAATATTGTCCAGAAACCCTCACAGGTACTGCATTTAGTATAGAAAATATGCTCAAATCATAACATGGCAAACTGCAGCCCAACAGGCAACAACAGCTGTCAGTGTCAGTGTGCTGACTTGACTATGACATAGGGATGTCACGATACCAGAAATCTAGTAGTCGATTCCAATACCAGTGAATTTCCACAATTCTCTATACCAAATTCGATACCACGGTAAAAAAATAAATAAAAGTAATGTGTACATGTGTCTATATATCTTCAGATTGCAAGCAGTAGTTTAAATTCACTGACATGGTGACATTTCACTGGGTACAGGCTACCAGAGGTGGGACCAAGTCATGGTTTTGCATGTCACAAGTAAGTCTCAAGTCCCCTACTATGACTTGCCCCAAACTGCATGTGATTATCATAAAGTGGGCATGTCTGTAAAGGGGAGACTCGTGGGTACCCATAGAACCCATTTTCATTCACATATCTTGAGGTCAGAGGTCAAGGAACCCCTTTGAAAATGGCCGTGCCAGTTATTCCTCGCCACATTTAGCATAGGTTTGGTATTTAACCTCTTTATCGACAAGCTAGTATGACATGGTTGGTACCAATGGATTCCTTAGATTTTCTAGTTTTATGTGATGTCAGTATCTTCACTCTAGCTTTAAAAATTAGCCCGCTACAACCTAAAGATCGCAGGTTGTGTTAATACGTTAAAGAAATTAGTGGCGTTAAAATGAATTTGCGTTAACACGTTATTATCGCTTTAACTTTGACAACCCCAATTTATATGACTAATTTTTGAAACTTAAAAAGTGTAAAGAGAAAAGTTTAGACAAACTGTGATGTGTGAATGTGAGCATGGATTACTTGATGACCCTTGGGTCTCTGAAGTAGCAGAACATTCGCTGTTGTACTGTCTCGGGGTGAAGAGCCTGGAACTGACGGATCTCCATCTCTGTGATGGACAGGCCTGGTGGGGCCGACTCCAGCTGCACACAGAGAAATACATTATTCTTCCTGTCATTATTTTAAAGAATATCTTAAATTAGAATTCACATCTAAAAACAGACATGAGTCTCTCAGATTTTTCCGTTCCCTATATCACAAAATCACCAGAACATTTCTAAAGAGGTCTGATTGACCTGTTGATCAGTAACAATGACGTAATGGTTACTTCAAAAGTTGCTGACATTTCTATCTTTTCTGAACAATACCTCTTTTCCAACTTATTTCAGGACAATTATTGAACCATTTCCTTTCATTTTCAACCGTTAAAGGGACTGTTTGTAACTTTCAGAAATGCTTGTGCAGAAATGCGCATATGCGAGCGTCAATATGCAAGCGTGCATATGCAAGCGCGCATGGGACACCGACCCAGGTGATCTATACGTGTAAGAAGTTACAAACAGTCCCTTTAAAGGCCACAGGTGTCACTGTTAACAAGCAATTTCTGATTCTTACAGAGAGTCCCTTTAAAGCAAAAAAGTCTATTGCCACTTTAGAGATGTGAAGAATCTAATTTAAGGCTGTTTTGTTATTGTAATAACTGTACGAGTTATATTAGTTATTAGTTCTTTCTTTATTAGTTTTATAGTTTAATTTTCTGTTTATCTGTACCTCGCTGGAGAATTTAAGTGAACAAATTTGGATCCCAATCTTAATCAACCGTGTTCTTGCACAGAATAAAGCATCAGTACTTCATTTATATATTTACACTGAGCACATTGCGAACATAGCTCTACTTGTTACTTCTTTTCAACTTTATGTCATAATAACAAGTCTTACCCAGCTGTACTGTGGCAGGTCAGGGAGGTCAGGTTTGGGAGGCACCAGGCCGTACCTCTCCCCCAGGATTGCTACCATCATCTGGCTGCGCCACACCTCTGACAGGCACAGCTCAGCGGCTCGCCCCGACTCCTCCTCTGTCACGCCCCAGCGCAGCTCCACCTCCTGCAGGTAGAGGCAGTGTAACGCAGCACGACGCCGGAGCTCCGGGAACACGCTGCGCACCAAGATGTCGCGCTCGGCGTGCATGTCTCTGAAGGTGGAGGAGATAAACACACGTACACCTCGCCACCTGACGACAGAGGAAGGAGTTAGTGTTAAACTAGTGAGGAAAAGGCGGGAAAAGGAAATGTCCCCTGGCTTTCAACTTTAAGCAGAAAACTGTTCAGAAGTACAATTGACCTTAAGTTGGGGCTGGTTGGTATTGGGACGACACTGTCTGTGGTCAGAGGGCCTTTAGCTCCCTGTGGTTCTGGGATGTTGTACAGTTTGTCCAAATGCTCCACATGGTCCAGCAGCCTGGATGATCCTCGTTCTGCCACAAACCTGGTCACATTGTGAAAGAAACAGTTTAACATTAACGCTTTTTTGTTTTCTTGGCGAGAGTTAGATCAGAATATTGATACCACTCTCATGTCTGTCAGATAGATATAAAGCTACAGCCAGCAGCCAGTGAGCTTATCTTAGCATACAAATGTAAACAGGTGGAGACAGCTAGCCTGGCACCATCCAAAGGTAATAAAATCCACCTACCAGAACATGTAGAACTCACTAATTAACATATTATCTAGTTTGTTTAATCTGTACAAAAAGTGCAAAAATGACAATTTTACTGGGGGATTATGTGCCAGACTATTTCTTGGATTAAACAAACAAGAAAATGAGTTCATTAGTGAGCTTTAGAGGCGCTAGTAGGGTGGATTTTGTTACCATCAAAGTGAGCCAGGCTAGCTGTCCCCAGACTTTGTGCTAAACTAACCAGCTGCTGGCTCCAACAGACAGATATAAGAGTGATACTGACCTTCTCCTCTAACTTTTGGCAAGACAGTTCCTACCATTATCAATATATCATAATCAGAAAGCCCAAGAGTTTGCTTTAAAGAGCTATTGGGTTTAACATTTCTTACATTTATATAAATCATCTAAACCTGTTTCTGGATTAAAATGAGCATTTTACCTCAGAGTTTGTTCACTGAATCCTGTCAGCTTCACACGGTTCCTGTCAGGGTAGAGCTCTGCCTCTCTGCAAGTAGACAATACAACAATACAATTTAAGTTAGAAACAGGGAGGGAAACCCAAACCAGCTGGATTTTGTTTGTGGCTATAAATATGTCTACATTACTGGAGATTTTTGCAAACAAGCAAAACGTACCTGTCTATACTGTAGAAAACAGAGATGGTACATTTTAAAGGTCCACCAGTGATTGGTGTGAGTGTAACTTTAGCTTTTCAATTTGGTCTGTGAGATACAGCAGTTAATAGCAGCTGCAGCAGGAAATTGAAGCATTACCTCTGTGACAAGTAGATTTCCACCACGAGGGCTTTGTTGTTTACTTCACTCCTGTAGCCGTTGATGGCCCACTCGATTTCATGATTGATCCAGTAGTCAGTCAGCAAGATGAAGTTGTCCACCTGAGAGACAAAAGCATGTGAGGTCAAAGATAACAAGGAAGCATCTTGTACTCTCGACTAAAGCAGCGGGGGTAGCAACTCTGGGGTCCGAAAAGTGAAGCCAATGCTGAAGTGCCATAAACTTGCATTATTTCTAACAGCCAGCAGGGGGCGACTCCTCTGGTTGCAAAAAGAAGTCTGATTGTATAGAAGTCTATGAGAAAATGATCCTACTTCTCACTTGATTTAACAAAACAATATTTCATTAGACATATCAGAAGAGGGAGGGGTTAGGATAACTAAGTTCTGTCTGTGGTGCAAATATTTGAAGTTTTTGTAAAAATATTATTGGAATCACTTAAATATATATTGTTTATGTTGGTACAAAAGTTGAATTTAAAACCTAAAAAACACAGAAAGAGACAGAGACCACAGCTAAAAATTAAAAAAAAAAATCTTTGCTTCTGTGCGGTAAATCCTGTCTGTTTCTCCAAACTGGGGGCGTGCCTACTGCCATCTACTGTAGATAATACACTGACTCTGGATAACTAAGTGTAAGTGTAAGTACTTATCAAACAAAATAAAGACATATTAATCTATTTTTATTTAAAGGGACTATTTGTAACTTTCAGAAATGCTTGTTAACAGTGACTCCTATGGCCGTTAAGTCAACGAAAGTCAGCGTTGGGCTCGCGCTTGCTTGCTCTAAATAGACATGAACGAGCATCGCTCAAAACAGTGAGGCAACATGCGTCAGCTAAAACCACAATATCACTCTATATTTCACCTGCTAGGTAGTAATGTTAGCTGACCAGACGAAGGTCTCTCCATGAGTCAATGCTGGCTTTTCCTGCGCAGGAAAAGTGGGTCGGTGCCGGGGCTGAGTAGGAAGAGAAACGTTACCGTCTCCGTGCGGGTGATAACGTTTCTCGGTGCGGAGCCCTGTCACTTTACAAGACACGGAAAACCTCTGTTGGTCTGGAGGAGCTGCAGCATTTATTTCTGCACAAACGTCCACTGAACATTCACTAGATATTCTCAGAGCTAAACTAACTCTTCTGCAGTGTGTGGTGAGCGCATGTTCACGTCTAGAGGTGGAGCGAAAACACACACGCGGGCTGTCTGAGTGACGGCAAGCAGGCAGCGGAGCAGAGACACGGCCACACGCGAGCGCTCAAGTGTCCTACCGGTACATTTATATGCTTAAAAAGTTACAAACAGTCCCTTTAAAAAAAATAAATAATACCTTTGACTCTCCCCTATCAAAATAAACTACATTATGTACAAAGACTAACCTACTAACCTTGTTTTTCTTGGTGAGCATTTTGGGGAAGGCACGGTTGTCCCGATCTTCATGTTGCATCTCTGAACACACCTGTGAAAGAGAAGTATTCATTAATAAAAGGCAAAATTTTAGAAACAGAAACTTCAAAAACACAACTTATCTGTTATTCTACTCAGTTGTGTCCATCCTTATTGCTTACTATTATTTTTCGCTATATTTATTTTTCTTAGATATCAAAGTATTTCACTTCTATTTCACTTCTAATGTGTTTAATCCCTCTACATGAAAGTCAAAAAGACTGCTGGTATGAGATATGACACACAATAGGATGCTAGAAATGGAGCCCTGACCTTTATTTGCTTCATCACACTTCTGACATTATCCAAAAGGACATCAGACTTCAGCTCGACTTCTAGACTGTGATTCCAATCAAACAAGCAGAGCTGACTGTCCTCGGCACTGCTGCCAATCATCAGAGCGAGCAACACGGCCATTTCCATAGCCTGAGAGGAAGAGGGGAGAGATTAGGAATAACAAATAAAACCAGTACAGCTGAAACAACTCTAACTGGGTTTTAAACCGAGTCAAATAATTCATATGTCAGTTTTGTTTGGTGTTATTGCTAATCAGAAGAAAACCGGCCCTCACAGAAGGAGTGAGCTTGTCATCCTCCTTCTTCTTCCTCCTCCTCCTTCCGCTCTCTTCTTCTTCTTCTTCCTCTTTCTCCTCATCGTTCTTCTGCTCGGGGTCTGGTGGGAGGCAGAAGTCCTGGTTCTTACACCAGTCTTCATCACACCTCATGTTAGTGGGGAGCACGATAATGGTGCGTCCGGGGAGCGGGGGCACATTGTAACGGCAGGAGAGCTGGACCGCCGTCTCCAGAGCTTTGCGGTAACGGTCCAACAGAGCGACAGTGAACTCCCTCTGACTGAACGCACAGATACAGAAAGTTACATTATTTAACTGAGTGTACTTTTCTTTTTAATCCATTCAGATGTCAAAGTGTCTTTGTTGTCTTTTTACCTGATCTAACCTAACAAATTTACAATCTGAGCGAAAAAAACTTCTTATTTCTTTTAGAAATAGGTCGTTTTTCTTGGCAGCATCTTTGGTGTGAAGCAATTTGGTTGTGATGTTTGTCGTCACCTGTCATGCTGTATCGGCAGTTCAGCGACATCTTTTTCTACTTATGTTCTGTTTGAGTTTCTCTATGTGCTGCTCTTTGCTTTGTCTGCTCAGTCATGGTCAAACTAACTAACCAATTGTTTTTCTGTTCATTTCAAACTGCTGTTGCTTCTCTCACTTCCTGTGCACCAGAAATGTTTTCCCCAGTGTTGTATCAGCCACAGACAACAAAAACAATTATACTTTTAAATCTAAAAATGTAATAAAGTAGGAAAATATCAGAGAAAAATTGCTGAAACTCAAAGGACATTTCCGTACTTGGCCTTTAGGAGCTGAGTCTTCTTCGCTCGGTATAGTCGATAGATAAACGGCACTCCGAGTGTCACCCTGATCCGGCTCCTTGGAGTCGTGTCCCATTCCAGGCGATTGAAGCGCTTGCTCTTGGGAATCTTACTCAGGATGCTCTGCAGGATCTCTTTAACAGGGGGAACTGCTTGCTCTGATGCTGCAGCTGGAGGACAGAGGGGTAAAGAGGAGGCACTGTTTGTGTTTTTTGGAGCAGTACGTCTGAGGTACACTTTATAAAGCCAGATCAGGCTGATATGTTAGTTTGTCAACATATTTTGGTTAATATTGGGCTTTGGTCAACAATTCAAATGAAAAGACCAAAACCAACTACATTTCTATGCACACTAATATTTCAAATATGGCAATATTCTGAATTTGATATGGATCATGTTAACAGCATATTCATTCATTATCCGTAACTGCTTATTCTATTCAGGGTTGCAAAGGGGCTGGATCCCAGCTGACATTGGACAGGTTGCCAGACTATCACAGGAAACAGACAACCATTCACACTCACATTCACACCTACGGGCAATTTAGATGCATGTCTTTGGACTGTGGGAGGAAGCTGACGCTAACACGGGGAGAACATGCAAACTCCACAGAATGGAGTATTTTCCGATTAATTATACCGTGGGATATGTTGATATTATTCCGGTATTAGGAGCACTCTTTGGACATGTATACAGCGCATTCAGAATTATGTGTCTCAATTGGGATTTTTACAGCAGTTTTCGACACGCGTGTTGAACTCTTGCCTGTTTACGACCAGTTCTGTGTGCACAAACCAACTAGCCGACAGTTAGCAGAGATGCATGCCCAAAAGAAAAGAAGGAGAAACACACCTACTTTAAAACATTATGAAAGACTTGGATATCAACAGGTTTTTGGTTATGTGCAAATATCGCAACGCCGACCTTTTCAAGAAGGTGGTAGAAGCAATGAAAGAGGGAGGTTGTGTTGGCACGGTCGAACAAGTCCAAAAAAAAAAGAAGAAATTTTGATGCAAAGAAGCAAAATGGCACAAGCAGCTCCTGCCGTTCCACTTTTCTATATTTTGATGTGATAAACGACATGTTAGGGCATCGACCTCGGTCAAACACAGCCGAGAACGGCGTCAACGTGGGATTCACCGGCCCCGGTGATGAGGATGCCCTGAGCTCCTCAAATGGACCAGATGATGATGATGGTAAGAATAGGGAAAAAGACAACAAGGTAGCTAGCTGACTTGTTTAGCTAAATGGGTTTTTTGTAGGCCAGCATGATGTACGTCATGGGGACGTTTTACATTAGTCGTATGCACGGCTGCATGTAACAGCTTAGTAGGAATACTGTCTTTTTTGGGATGAGGACAAATGCATTTTATTCATTTTGCATAATTGTATTTATCAATTTATTTTTGTTCTTGTTCTTTTTGTCATGATAGGACTCTCAGCCTCTTCTCAAACGCTGTGATACCATGTCTTAGAAAAGAGCTAGAGTTCCTTTAATACGACTGTCAGTCTGTGAGTTTTAGTGCCACTTGATGTACATGTATCTCACCCAAAGTGTTAAGCTCCATGATGACTTTGTAGGCAGCGAGGAATCTGATGGGAAACTGACGGCTCTGAATAACGGCTGTCTGTTAACACATCAAGGTTAAAGGAAGAATTTAATTTAATTCCAAAAGAAACTAAACAACAAACACAGATATGACTCTTCCTCTGATACAAAAACTGTATAATTAATAACTGAATTGTAATCTTTACAATAAGGATGTAGTACATGCTTCACTCTGCTGGATCTCACCTTATTGGTCAGTCTGCTGAGGATCTTCTTGTGATGAGCCTCACTAATGCCCTTACTGATCATGTTCCTCAGGTTCCTCAGCATGGCCATGAATGGAAGAGACTTATTATCTGCACAGTAGAGACATTATTCATCAGTACGTGTCGTCACGGACATGTTTGAGTATTTATAGCTGTGTCAGGAGCATACAGTATGTTTGCATGTGTAGTACATGTAAAGTGCCTTGTACTGGATTTGCAGAACATGTAATACATTATAATATAATTAAAATAAATTATAATATTCATGTATGCACCGGAAAATATGTATTCATTGCTTTTTTGATTCCATATATACCAGTGATTAGGAGCTTTGGACTCAAAAAATGTAGGATTGAACCTCTGAACCAGATTGGAAATTGCACGTCAGTAAAGTCAAGTCATGTAAAGTCAAACAGTACTTGGAAAGAAAAGATGAGATGACTGACAGCACTTTTTCCCATCATCATGCACTTGTGATACAGTAATTGCACTCTTCTGGACAGCAAGCCTGCGCATGCTGTAAAATCTGACAACAAGGTAGGGCTTTTGTTCTTTTAAACACGTGAGTAACATGTGAACTGGAAAAAATGAGTGTTCAAATTTCCCTGGATTAAAGGAACAGCATGACATTTTGGAAACAGTTGTCAGTCTGTGTGTTCTCAGCAGACCTATGAGCTTCTCCCAGGTGGCGGCCTTGTTGCCCTCCAGGCTGAGCAGCCGCTCCCACGTCTCTGGTTCTTTGAGCTTCATTCGCTTCCCGGCTTTCTCCCTGTCCCACGAGCCCTTTATTCCACTGTGGGTGAACGCCTTCATGTCAGCAGGATACCTGGGAACGACAAAATCACATGGCATTTTAAAATGGAAGCAGGACAACCCCAGAGGCCTGAGACTAAATCTAACACTTTTCTCCTAATTCTCCTCTTTCTACTTTTCTATCTTCATATTGTCTAAACAATAAATGAATAAAATACTCAGTTTTTTTCTAAATACGGATCTTTAAGTTGGCGTGTAGTGAAGAGATCATAGTTCTTGTCTGGGTAACTGGACTATTGTGCACATTTTCATTTACCTAAAAGCTGCGTTTGTATGATGTAAACCCTCGGGATTAATAAAGTTACTATCTATCTATCTATCTATCTATCTATCTAATCTCTACAAGACATCTTACACAGTAGATACAAAAGATAGTAGTATTTTTACACCTCCGAGACCAACCCTGTCTCAACAACTAAACTGCATTCTCAATTATGTTTCGATGGAAACGTATTTCAAGATAACCTGTAGACATTTAATAGTTTTTTATGTGAACGTGTGTTTTGTTTTAGTTTTTCCACATGCAAGACCGGAAGATGTATGTAAAATAGTGATGTCTTGTGATCCCATGTGGGATGGGCCAAATGTTTGGCATGACACAGAAATAAAAAATAAATGAATGTAAGCATATTTAAGGTATGTATTAGTGTTTATTGATGTAGTTGTCAAGTATTCAACTCCTCCCGTGTGATGCATCCAGTAGATGCTGGTACATAAACAGATAATGAATGACATCTATATGTAATTATATAAATATGTATTTCTTCCTATTTTGATTTTATTTTATCTTATCAGGTGTTTATTTTCTTATTTTGCCTGTTTTTATGTTCATTCTATGTCTTTTCCTTTATTGTAAAGCACTTTGTGCTGCATTTCTGTTTTACAAATAAAGTTTATTATTATTATAAACAATTTATCATAGGTTTATATTAGAGTTAGCTTTAAAGTTAACGTGATAATAACGCATTAATGCAAATTCGTTTTAACGTCACCAAAAAAGCTAGAGTGAAGATGCTGGTATCATATGACACTAGAAAAGAATCAATTGGTACCAACCATGTCATGTCCTTCTTGTCAAGAAAGGAGGCTAAATAACGCTCCAAACTTACATAAAATTTTGGCGAAGTGTGTGAATGTAAGTGTTTGTGTGGCTTACTTTCTTCCCAGAATGGCCATAACATGTTCAGCCGGTTCTTTAATGTGAAGCTTCTTGATCATCTTCTTTATACTGAACTCACTCTGCTTTTTATCCACCACCGTTTTGCTGCTGTCTACCTGCAACTGTGCACACACACAGACACACAGATAAACCAGTGTTACCCATGTGATAAGGTTTCTTCTAAAACACCAAGAAGCTGGGTCTTGATGTTCAGAATGAATCATTTTATCACAATTTTAGTTCAACAATCTGTACTAGAGCCATATTTGCATATACAGAGCAGAAGTACCTGCTAACCCACTTCTAAAATCACTCAAAGGTTCCATATTGTGCTCATTTTTAGGTTCATACCTGTATTTTATGTTTCTACTAGAACAAGTTTACATGCTGTAATGTTTAAAAAAACATTATTTTCCTTATACTGTTTGCCTGAATATGCCTGTATTTACCCTCTGTCTGAAACGCTTCGTTTTAGCACATTTCAACGGAATTGCGTTGCTAGGCAACAGCTTGGGTCCATGTTTACTTCCTGTCAGCTGATGTCAATCACATACACTGTAACAGGAAATAAACCGGGACACGTTTAGAACCTTTATGTTTAAAACTGTGAAATGGTCTATGTATAGTATATTTGCGAGATCACAAAATTATAGAAATCCTGACGGCTTGTTTCAAAGACAGAGTTTCTGAATACAGGCTGTGTATTTCGCCGTGGATTGAGCGTTTCGATACTTTCACAGTATTTATACAGCACTTAAACTGGCTTTATAATAAAAAAAATTTAAAAAAAACATGAACGTCTCACTTTTTACAATATGGAACCTTTAAGAAAACACTCAAATTAAATAAAAGTATCTAAAAAAAAACATCCAAAGCATTTACTTAGTGGCACAACAGAAAAGTACTGTACGTTGACTTACAAACTTCTCCAGAATAGATGCATCTGATCTGAGCAGGTTCGCCCACAGTTTCAGCTGCTGACCAGTCGGTTTCTGGAAATCACAGATAGTGTGCGTAGAACAAAGCATGGAATGATGAAGAGGGGATATTTGAGTGTGAATTTAGAGAAATGAGTCAATTGTACTAAAATAGAAACCACCTAAAGTTTCAATCTATTTTCAGTTGAGATGATTAACAGTGTGTGGGGGGTCAACCTTTGTTTTTTAACCAGTGAAAGCAGAGAAACACTAATAGGGACAAACTGTTTTCTGCCTGTCGTTAACGAGGGTGTAATATTAGTATTATTTGGTTTAACCAAGAGTTTTAACATTGAACTAAATAAAAAAAACAGACCAAAATGAAAACTTCTGTACCTTGGCTTTGCGCTTGTTGCGGTTGTGTTTACAGCGGTGTTTGCGTGTGTTGTATTTGGCCAGCTGATACTCATTGAACTGCTTGAACTTGTCAGCCATTGCCTTCTTCAAGCACATCGGCAGGGAGCGACTGAAGCACTGGAAACAGACAAACATGTTGTTCAGACTGGACAGAACTGACACATCCAGATTCCACCACACAGACGACGCTTACTAAGACTTACTGTACTATAGATTCTGACTACTTCCAGCCAATCTGAGGGCAGCTGTACGGCAGCACAGAAGTATCTGCGGACATGTTGCTTGGTGGAGGGCTGATTGGCAGCCAGAGCCAATAAGAAGTTTGCTGTGATGCGGATGTTCAACTCCTGTCGAGTGTAGACTGCCACCTGAAAGGTAAAAGAAAGAAGAAGCATGGAAATGATTATAACCCTTTTACTGTCTGCCGGAAAATGAATTGACCTGATTCTCTGGCAAAAAGAAGATAAAAGAGTACAACAATCAATACAAAAAAGGTCCTTGTCACATGATGGATAAACCGAGTTGCAAATGAAAATGTAAAATGAAACTTTCCTTGACGTCTAACTCAGATCTTAATAACATCCCAGATCAAAAGCAGACAGTTAAACACCCACAAACCATGTTGGAGGCTCTGTGGAAAACCACTCTAATGTTTTCTGGAGTTGCATTAAACTGAAACCTTTCTGGGACTCAGTAAATTCAAAGCAACTGTGCTCTGATGTACCTTGGACACATTGAGGAGGCTTTACAAGCAGATACCTGACAAACGTTTCGTTTGCAGGCAACAAAAAAAGCTCCAGTAGAACAAGAAATTCATGTAAAACTGATTCTCCAGGAAGAGAGCAATGCTTTCATATTGTTCACGAGACATCTGCTGAGGGTGTGGATGATGACATTGACTACGAAGTGGTGGTGAAAACGGCGCTGCAAGGGGTTTGGTTTACAACAGTTGAGGTTTTTCCATTTTTTTATGTTTTTACCTTCTGGTTTTCAGCTTTTTTTGCTGTCTTTCTCCAGAACAGATGACTAAATGAACTGATGAATGTAATGAAGGGAGTGAGAAATGAAAAGAGTCAACCTAACTCTTTAAAAGGACATATTTTTGAAAGACATTGGGTAAATGATCACATATGAACCAAGATGCCAAAAAAGTAACTTAACCGTTTAAATATGGAATAACTGGAAACTAAAATGTATATATATACTGTATATATATATATACACTCACCGGCCACTTTATTAGGCACACCTGTTCAATTGCTTGTTAACACAAATAGCTAATCAGCCAATCACATGGCAGCAACTCAATGCATTTAGGCATCTAGAGGTGGTGAAGACGACTTGCTGAAGTTCAAACCGAGCATCAGAATGGGGAAGAAAGGGGATTTAAGTGACTTTGAACGTGGCATGGTTGTTGGAGCCAGACGGGCTGGTCTGAGTATTTCAAAAACTGCTGATCTACTGGGATTTTCACGCACAACCATCTCTAGGGTTTACAGAGAATGGTCCGAAGAAGAGAAAATATCCAGTGAGCGGCAGTTGTGTGGACGAAAATGCCTTGTTGATGTCAGAGGTCAGAGGAGAATGGGCAGAGTGGTTGGAGATGATAGAAAGGCAACAGTAACTCAAATAACCACTTGTTACAACCAAGGTATGCAGAATACCATCTCTGAATGCACAACACGTCAAACCTTGAAACAGATAGGCTACAGCAGCAGAAGACAACCCGGTACTAGCAAGGTGTACCTAATAAAGTGGCCGGTCAGTGTATGTGTATGTAACACACATATACATATATATATATATATATATATATACATATATACATATATACATATATGTATATATATACATATATGTATATATATATATATATATATGTACATATA
>CAKAOH010013394.1:0-12597 GCA_916701665.1 Sebastiscus tertius | reverse complement strand
TTGAACTAGAGTCCAAGTCAAGTGTCAAGTCTTTGAACTAGAGTCCAAGTCAAGTCTTTGAGCTAGAGTCCAAGTCAAGTCTCAAGTCTTTGAACTAGAGTCCAAGTCAAGTCTCAAGTCTTTGAACTAGTGTCCAAGTCAAGTCTCAAGTCTTTGAACTAGAGTCCAAGTCAAGTCTCAAGTCTTTGAACTAGTGTCCAAGTCAAGTCTCAAGTCTTTGAATTAGAGTCCAAGTCAAGTCTCAAGTCTTTGAACTAGAGTCCAAGTCAAGTCTCAAGTCTTTGAACTAGTGTCCAAGTCAAGTCTCAAGTCTTTGAATTAGAGTCCAAGTCAAGTCTCAAGTCTTTGAGCTAGAGTCCAAGTCAAGTCTCAAGTCTTTGAACTAGTGTCCAAGTCAAGTCTCAAGTCTTTGAGCTAGAGTCCAAGTCAAGTCTCAAGTCTTTGAACTAGAGTCTGAGTCAAGTGTCAAGTCCACTGTGTGTGCGACTTAAATGCAACTTGAGTCCAAGTGGCAAACTCGATTCCCAATCTCTGCTAAAAAGTGGGCTACAAATATATACAAGTATTCTTGCAGTATACTTAAAGTATAGCTGCAGTACAAAATAAAACTTAGGTGTAGTTGTATACTCAAAGTTTACTATTCTTATACTTCAAAGTATACTTAAAAATATACTATAAACAAATAAAAAGTGGGCCAATTTAGTCCCAAGAAGTATTAAAGTATTACACTTACAAGAACTAGTACATTGATATTAGTATACTTACTACATAAAGTTGAAATAAAATATATAGAAATATATACTTGAACTTTACGTACTTCAGAAAATAAACTTGAGGTATACTACTTTTTCGTAAGAGCACACACACACATCATCTCAGACTCAAGATGAAGATTAAAGATGATTTTCTTGATGTCTCTTTGAGCTCAAGCGTCGGCAGCTCTACTCTATAATTCATTTATTGATCCACAGTAATCAGAGCAACATCAATCTTGTCTCACACTTTTTACTCAGATCTGTTTTAGAGTGTGTGTGAGTGAGTGTGTGTGTGTTTGCGGCTGATTGAAAGAGAAGAGAACCGTTTATGAGAATGCAATAAGAAGTTGTTTGTTGACATACAGTATGAGTTTCCGTGGGTGTGTTTGTGTCACTTTTGGCACAAGAAGCAGGACAGGATGTGCTGGGTGGATGTGACAGTGTCATGTGTTTTCTGAGAGATACAGTAGTACAGTAGACTTAGTGATGGACTCAACAGGAGAGGAGGTCATGTGGCTGCAGGCTCTAGTTGTTGACATCTCATGGCTCCATCTTTCTCATATATGTTCATCATTTTGTCACATGGATTGTCTGTATTTATTTTATTATGTTGGTCTGGTACACACAAAATGTACTGCACGTCTGTCCGATTCCTCCTCAGTTGCTTCTCCTGAAGTTTCTTCCATTTTTTCCCAGTTAAAGGTCATAATAGAGAGGATGTGTGTCATATGCTGTAAGTCCCCCTGAAGCAGATTTGTTATATAGAGCTATATAAATAAAACTGACTCGACTTGACTAACACATAAAAAAAAATCACAAGACAAATTCCATCCAATAAAGTGGACCGTTTATAGGGCTCCCACATCTTTGACGCCACAATTTCTGCTGATGTCTGGGACTCCTCATACAAGCCCCATTTTGCTTCAATGAAATGCTGAAAGTGTCGTTCGATTTACCCTTAAATGTAGTTTTGAAATCACTTTCCGTGGATGCCTACGCTTTATTCACAAAAACGCTTCATAAGCAGGTTTTATGAAGTACTTTAAAGTGGCTCTTTATGAACTTCATGTGAACTTTATCCAACAAAGTTGTATGTGCACGTACAGAATGGAGTTTATTTTGACAGTGGCTCCTCTGTTTAATTTAATAAAATAATATTTGGAAAGGTCTTTATTATCATGAGCAAAAAACATAACATAGTTTATGTCATTCTGTTTTTCTAAGAACATTTTGGGAAACCCACTTAGGTCACTTTCTTGCCAAGATTTAGATGAGAAGATTGATACCACTCTCCCCGGCTCTGCCCGTTACAAAATCCTCAACACATCCCAACTCGTCACATACTGACGCTTTGTCAGACCCCCTCGGCGCCACTTTTCAGTCGCAGTAAACACCTTCTAAATGTTGTGAATTACACAAAAACACTTGCTTAGGTTCAGGCAACAAAACCACTTAGTTAGGTTTAGGAAAGAAATACATGGTTGGGCTTAAAATTACTATGTTTTTACAGTGAAAATGTAACTGGAAGTTGTGAACACAGGACACAAACGGTCAGCTGATTGTAAAGTGAAACACCCTGTGTGTCTCTTTAGCTCTTTATGATACGTCACCACAGCACTTTCACTGTGCGTTTACTGTTGACGCATATGTGTTTACATTTTAGTTAATGTAAAGTTCGGTGCGTCTCATATCGCCTCTAAAAGATGTGCGGCGGTATTGAACACCAACAGTCGTGAAGCGTTGGTATTTGACGCCCTGGGAATGACAACAGGCTGTAATTCTCCTACCAGCTCCCTAATTAACACATTTTATTACACGGCTTTGCGTTCTACGGTCTGTTATTTCTTTATATTGTTGCTATGTATAACAGACCGTTGATATGGGTGCAGTTCTGATGTCGGACTCTGGAGGACCGTTTTTGTGTCAAATTATTGATTTCTTAAATATGTAGCCGTGTAATAAGCGGGATAATGTACAGCTAGGGAGTCATTGTTGTGAAATAAACTCCGACAGGGCGATGCAAGATCGCTCCGCTTTGTGTCGGCGTGCGGCATCGCCCTGTCAGGGTTTCTTTCACAACAGTGACGTGGTCGTTATGTGTTCTTGACTGGGAACAGTGACCTCCTGGAGTTTTGTTGTCACCCTGTAAAACCAAAAATTAACGCTTCTACTCTTTGTTTTTTGCATGTGATTAAGCAAATACAATATGATGTGTTTATTAGTGAGCTTTACGCCAAATTCACCCCAGGCAGCGGCAAAGTGCAGCTCGCTGCAATAATTACATTTTTCTGCAGCCAGGAGGCGTGTTCATGTGTTTCTGGCGGGAAGAAGTACATGCTGCAGGTCAACATGTCACAGAAGTCACAGGTTCTGTTTACTGATTGGCTGCGGGTCTCTGGCCGCACTAAAGTTAAACTTTTCCCAACTTTTAGTTTGGCTGCAGAATAAAATGGCTCGCTGAGCTCGGGAGCGGCCGCCGCAGCTTTTCATAGGCATTGCATGGCAGCTCGCCGCAGGCCACACTTTGCCGCAGCTCTGGTGTGAATTTGGCGTTAGAGGAGCTGGTAGGCAGATTCTTCTGCTTTTGGACAGAGCCAGGCTAACTTCTATCCCTGTTTCCTGCCTTTATGCAAAGCTAAGTTAACTGTCTCCTGAATTCCTATTTATCATACAAACATGAGAGTGGTATCAGAGAATAAGCATGTGCTATGTCTTTGAATAAAAACTAATTGGATTTGATTATTAATCCCCCCTCAGCTTTAACAGATTAATGACTTGCACTTTTGCAGAAACCCGACACAAGTCTTGTTCGATTTTCTTAGAAATACAGCTTGAAAATCGACTTGTTATAAATACAGTAACTGCTGATTGTGGGTTTCTGCTGACATCATTAAACAAGAAGAAATTTAACTATAACGCCATTTATAAATGAGGCCGCTGACCTTAGTTTCCTGGCACCATCCCATGTGCTTTGAAGCCCTAACGGTGACTGATTTCAGCGGTTGGCCTCTCATCATCAGTGTGGATGAAGGGCTCCATGTGACTAACAGGAGGAGCGCATCCATCGTGGCAAAGAGAAAGAGGCATTTATTTCTTATTTTCACAGTCTCAACATTCAGTCCTTGTTTAGGTTTTTCTATCAAGAATCTCTCTCAAAGCTTTTCACTGTAGTTTCTTTTAATAAATTAACAAGATTTTTAGTCCACTTTGAAAACCACGAATGAATCCAGCAGATAAAAAGACATTTCTTTTTACTTCTTTTATGAGATTCAGAGGTCTCCAGCTACTCATAAAGCGCCCAACCAGCACACACATTGGTGTATTTTTATGTGCAGACAGCACTGAATATTATATTACTACATTTTCAATTATTCTACACTGCCTGAAAAAGGTTATGACATGAGGAGAAGATGAAGTACAGCCATCCTGCAGGAATTTACAGCAACATTCAGTGTTAAAGCCTGAATATTCCTGATATCTATCACTGTGTCTGAGTCCAGCTACAAAGAGAGGAAACCCTCGTTGGCTATCAATCAAATGCTGGCAGACTTCTGAGACAAGTCATCTGAGATGGTTAAGATAAATATTTCCTGTATGCCTCCCTGTGACAAGTAGATAACGCTAAACCAAATTCCAGGATGTTGAATTGCACATATACGGTATTCCCATGCCAGTCATTTGGAATGTTTAATGTCAAATGTCAAAGCCATTTTGCAAGATGTTGATGAGATTTTTTCTGCTGCAGAGCATGAGACACAAAAAACCCACAATCTATCAGCTTAAAGACCAAATCTTTGCCGTTTAGAGTGGATTTTGCTGCCAGAAATACATGTTTTTAAGCAATATAAAAGCATGAAACCGGTAGTGCTCAGTGTGACGTCACACAAGGAACAATAAAAGATATTCTATTCTATCTGATTCCTCTCCTTCAGGGTCTGAATGACATTCGTAAACAACCGGACACAGTCTTCCTTACAAAACTTTGGTTTCTTTTATGGGAAGGTTGCAAGGCCATCAACACCACCAGCCATTCATAGATCATTCTTTATGCTATTATTAAGTTCAGACTCCCTATTTATTAAGGGCGGGTGTTGGAAACCAAACCACTTTTTATTACCTTGATAGAATGAACTTATGGGTGCTGTGAGGACCTTCACACTGCAAACCAGCAAAGACATTCAAAATATACTCACTTAAACTCACCTTTTTTACCATTTTTTTCTGCCTATATACATTTACATATATATTTTAGGAGGTACTTAAAGCAGCAGTGGGTAGAAAGTCATTTTTATTAAACAGTTACTATGTTCTCCCCATGTTAGCGTGGGTTTTCTCTGGGTACTCCGGTTTCCTCCCACAGTCCAAAGACATGCAGGTTAGGTTAATTGTTAACTCTAAAAAATAAAAAAAATTGCCCATAGGTGTGAATGTGAGTGTGAATGGTTGTATGTCTCTATGTGTCAGCCCTGCGATGGACTGGCGACCTCTCCAGGGTGTACCCCGCCTTCGCCCAATGTCGGCTGGGATCAGCTCCAGCCCCCCCGCGACCCCTAACGGGATAAGCGGTTGCAGATGGATGAATGGATGGATGGAGTTACTATATCCTGACAGTAGTGCATGAGACAGGTAATCTGAAAAAAAATCATGTGTCCTCCGGTGTCCCCCGGTGTCCTCCGGTGTCTCCCGGTGTCCTCCGGTGCTCGTAATGGCATCTGCAACCAATCAGAGCTGATCTGGAGTCTGCGGTCTCTGAGCAGCTGTCAATCACTCGCAAACTCCCATCAAACGGTCAAACTAGGCAGCGCTGATCAAATATGAATCAATATTCTGTTACTGTAATGCCTATTTCTCTCCTAAACAAAGTAGGAAATAACAACAATGAACACAATTAAAGCAGACAAAAAAGAAACCATCTAACTACGTATACTTCGCCTAATCAGGTTACTGTAGAAGTAGAAATACAGTAGGTAAACTAAGTATTGAACACGTCACCATTTTTCTCAGTAAATATATTTCCAAAGGCGCTACTGACATGAAATTTTCACCAGATGTTGGTAACAACCCAAATAATCTAAACATACAAAGAAACCAAAACAAATAAATTCAGAAATTAAGTTATGTGTAATAATGTGAAATGACACAGGGAAAAAGTATTGAACACATGAAGAAAGGGAGGTGCAAAAAGGCTTGGAAAGCCAAGACAACAGCTGAAATCTATCAGTAATGAGAAAGCAATCCAACCCCTTGTCAGTGCAAATTAATATCAGCTGGTTCAGTACCAACTGATGGCCTATAAAAAGGTGTCTCATTACCAAGGTGTCACACAAGAAACATCTCATGATGGGTAAAAGCAAAGAGCTCTCTCAAGACCTTCGCAACCTTATTGTTGCAAAGCATACTGATGGCATTGGTTATTTCTAAACTTCTTAATGTTCCAGTGAGCACTGTTGGGGCCATAATCCGGAAGTGGAAAGAACATCATTTCAAAATTTCATGTCAATAGCAGCTTTGGAAATATATTTATTGAGAAAAATGGTGAGGTGTTCAATACTTATTTTACCCGCTGTATCTAGGAAAAATAACAAAATCAACAAAAATCTGTCAACAAAAATGTGCAGGCAAAATGCTTGACTTCAGAAATGTAAATAATAATAAATAAATAAATAATAAATTATTTTGTGAAATAAACTGCTTTTTATTTATTTATTTCACTGATAGTTATACTATGTATTAAAAATAAAATCATCCTTAAAATAAAATAAAATAAAATAAAATAAGATAAAATAAAATAAAATAAAATAAAATAAATTGAACCCTTAAAGCTGCGGTAGGTAGAAGTGGGTAGCTGCAGCTGTCAATCACTCGCAAACTCTGATCAAACAGGTTGTAATGCTTATTTCTCGCATTAAATGTTTTCAGATCTTGTAGTGTACTGTTTAACTGTAAAATGAGAAAGTTTTTTGACCTGGCAGCCGTGTTAAGATCAGTTGAGGAAATACCAAGCACCGCCCACCAGCCGGAGCACAGCCAAAAGGAATGCTCTGTCTCTCGGACATGACCTGTGATTGGCCAAAGTCTCCCGTCACGGGCTAGATTATTTAAAGCCTGAAAACAGAGCCATGAGGAGGAGCAGAAGTCTAGTTTTCTCTCAGACCACTTGAATTACAATATGCTGAAAGGTTATTATGGAATTTTTGCCCAATGATGCCAAAAACATTCTGCCTACTGCAGCTTTAAATAAATGCAACTATGTGCCTGAGTGAAATGAAACAATTTCCTAAAGTAAGAAACTTTTTCTAGTTGCACTTCCCTGCCACCTGACTGAGGACAGACGGCATAAAGAACAACAGCCTAATACCCCGGCTGTCTCCGACAGACTAAAGTGTTTGTGCATGTGTGTGCACATGTTTTTATGTATGATCCTCTCCAACACATTTCACACTCTTGTTCCAGAGTAACACATGACAGTGTTTCAGTCTATGATTGTTGAAGGCAGATCTCCTCCTGTGACTGTCATCGCGTGCCAGATGACAAAAGCGTCTAACTGTGTGATCAGAGACGAGAGGGGAGCCAGGAGAGTAGAGGGTAATTTGATGGGGACGGGCGTTACTGATTGACAGCTTAGAAATCCTCTAGATTGCGTATCAAGCGTCGTGGCCACCGGGTGATGGGATGAACAATAATGAAACATGACACGGGGCTAAAGCTGGGTGATTACGGGAATAACTATATCTAGCATGTCTCACACTCATGCACGAACACAGTGACATTAAAAAGACTGTTTTACCTGCTGACATCATTTTAACTTCTCATTCAGCAGCAGCAAATCAGCTCAGCCGTAGTAAATGCAAAGCATGCAACTGAAGAGTCATCCTCTAGAGCCTGATGTCACCGGATATATCCACTCTGTTGCATCGGGGGAATGAACTCCTGAGTCTGGTAACTAGCTATCAAGGTCATTTTGTGCACACAAGTCTTGTAATGATGACTGTGGCGTGTTTGTGCCAAAGTATGTTATGTCAGAGCCAATTATCTCAGTGATATATCCTGATACGTCTTCAAAAGGCTCATCATGCACCAGTCGGGCTTTAGTGAGAGTACGCATGTGTGCTCTCTGTTCATTCACATGTGGGTGGAGGCCTAATTATCTCAATATTCTGCCTGACTGAAAGTACTCTAAATACTTTATTGACATCATGTATAGAGTGCAGATGAACACCCCACGCGTGATAGATACCAATTAAAGATATTCAATGCATATATGGTGAGTCAGTCGGTGGTGCGTCTGCAATATTGAGATGGCTGAGAGACAAAACACTTGGCTTAAAAAAACATGTGAAATTTCCACGCCTGCAATAAATATCTTATGAAATAGATCATGGGTCTTGGTTTATTTCTGTGGTAAGGTGTTATTGTATAGGGGACGAGCTAAAGAGGAGGCCATGTGGAAGTTTGCAACACCGTAATCAAAAGAGGAACTCTGCAGTTGATGGAGTGGCCCTGTCGTGAGTGACATAACCCAAGGTTACATTACACCTTGTAGCCAATTAAAGCTGCAGGCGTGCACACCCACTGCAAAGCGTGAATGCCATGTTCATATTTCATCCAAAATGCCAGCCTTGCTATATATTAACTTGATGATTAACATGGGATATTCAAACTCAACACTTGTTCATGCACAAACCTTTTTCAAAGGCCTTCATAGTGAATTACTTAAAGGGGACCTGTTATTCTTCTGTGCTTTTTCCCTTTCCTTTAGTGTGTTATAGATTTTTTTTGTGCGTCTGCAAAGTTACAAAGCCCAAAGTCTACGACAAAGGGAGTTAAGCTTTGTTTATACTTGCGTGAGACACCGCGGCGCGGGCCTCTGCAGATGGCGCGCGCACTACGAGCATGCACAGACGCGTTGTTTGTTGCAATATGCTCCAAACGCCAGGGGGCGTACAAACAAAATATTCTGTGGATAAGCAAGAAGTCAACGAGTGATACCGGAAAGGAAAGTAGTCTGCCTGGCAACAGTAGTAATAAACACCATCATACCGCCGACGGCAAACATTACATTTGTGTACTGTATTTATTACTGTCGCTTACCTCCAAGTCTAAATTACGTTCTGTCTCTCGGTGCTTCCCCTCGGGTCGCCACTCTTTCCGTGAAACCTTTTTTTTAGCTTTTACAAAACGATCTCTCAGATTCTTTCACAGCCTGCTGCAAAAAGCCTCTTCTTTCTCCAGTGTGTTGCCTTTCCAAGTATTTAATGTCATGTGACTGTCCATGTGGCCTCTCAATGAACAGTTGTAGAGATGTCTGTACAGGCCAATCTGCTTGGCCAGTCTTCCGTCAAAGGTGTCCATGTTGAAATGAAAAGCGCAGCACCCGCAGTCGGCACATAGTTATAAAAATTCAGATATTCATGACAGAGTACCGCAAGATGCACCTCGCGCCGGCTTCACTACGGCGACCATGAACCTAGCTTTACCCTCCCCCACAGAAACACTGCTCCTGAACTGAAGGTGAAACACCTTGCTCGAAGTCCTACTTTTTCTTCTGTCACCAAGTAACACATTTGCGTAATACCTGCCTAGCAGCTAGTTTGGCACACCCTCAAGCAAAGCTAGTTAGAGTGGAGCTGTAATGGAGTTATTATGAGAAAAGTAAAGCGTTTTTTGAAGATTAAAGCATGTAAACATGTTCTAGTAAAAACCTAAAATATGCACCAGAAAAAAAAGCATAATCGGTCCTCTTTAAAGCTGCAAAAGTAAAATTTCTGTATTAACAATAGATGACATTGTTATTTGCATGTGAAAAGGGTCCCTGGTGAACCAACAGAGAATTATCACCGACTCAGAAGTTCACCTCATCTCTATGCAGCTTTATTTTTTGCCTCTTTTAGCTCATTGTTTTGGTTTTTCTGGCCCTCAGACTGCCCTCATCAACCTTGTTTTCAGCAGCATCAAACAGATGTTTTCAGCAAAAAACCCACTCGGAGCCCGCTGTGTACTACTTGTCCAGCACCAATTAGCAGGCAGACAAAGTTAAGGACCAGCTGAGGGGCCAGATATTTTCCTCGGGGCTCGGCAGAGATCAAAACACACCTAAAAGGAGAGTGAATACTGGACTTTGATTTGTCAAGTGTCCAGAGACACGACTCCAAATGAATGTTAATGTGGGGCCGCATCTACTGGATGTGTAAACAGGCAAATGATTGCTATCCACCGTTTACTATGTCTAAAATTATGATAGATACAAATTGTGTATATTATATTCTGCCTGGAGAGGAGAGCCACTTTTCCAGCCCTGGATGGTTTTTAGTCAATTCTCTTTCACATTACCTTGTAAATTATATATTGTATTAGACAATATGACAATATATATTGTCAAAACAATATAAAAATGTCTATCGTATATATTGTTTCTATCATGATATAGGCTAGGACTACAATTCTTTCTTTTTTCTCTATAATTTCACTTAAAACTATTATGTTCATTTTGCACTGAAGTTCTTAAAATGAGAAAATACCATGTGGTTATTTCTTATAGACTATGTATTTATTGAATTACCAGAGAACATGTTATGTGCTTGTTTGTTTGTTTATTTACACATATAAAACATTTAAAAAAATATGCAATACAGGGATGGGCGATGTGGCCAAAATCTTCTATCACAATATAGGTAATTTCAAATCTAAATAAAGATATTTATCACGATATAACAACTTTATGATGTCAATGTTTTCAGCTTGTTATACTGCTGTAAAAGAATATAAAATTAATACAGCTTTAATACAGGAATCAAACATCAGTAAAAAAGGACACCATCAAACATATCATGATTTATTATGCTTTGATAATGCTTACATTTTGTCAATATTTTGTTAATTATGTTTTGTCGATGGTCTCATTGTGTGTTTGGTCCCAGTGCTTTGAAAGTGAAAACGCTCCCTGAGGAGGAAACACCTGTTCAGCAGCTTCTCTCAACTCTTTTTCTACAGAGACACACTGTGAAACCAGCATCAGTTTTCATGTCACAGAGGAAAAGAGGGATTGTTTTTGGATCTTTTGGGCTCACCTCAGGTGATTTTTTACTGATTAACATACTTTCACCTAGGGAGGGAAAACTAATCAGTAAAATTACCTTGGATGAATATCAAATCCCTCAAAGCCTGCTGGTCAATACTTGCATAGAGAAAATCCTTCCCCTGGTGTCTTAGAAACAAGTATCTCCTCATTAAATGGGGCAAAGACAGATTTTAGATGCACTGAATGCTTGATGTTGTGTACACAGCTCTTCATTTCCCCATCTGTTGAAACTGGTCTCAGTAATAAACGACAGCGCTACAGACATGATGCATCCTCACAGGGAATCTTGAGGCTTACCATTCAGCCAAGTTATAATCCACTGCATTTTATTGGTAGTTAAACTTCCAGTACATTGGTTTTTCGCTTTTTGTTTTGGCTCTACAGCTTCTGCACTCCGATATTTGAGATGAGACAACAGTGTGTGAGTCTCTTATCCTTTAGATAAGCTACAGTTTATCCGCATTTCTTGATGACCGGCCCTGTTTGAAGCAGCCTGTCAGGTTTGTTTGATGAGAAGAACAAATAAAAGATGAAATAAAATATAAATAATATATTAGTAGGATCTATGTTTTGCAGAATTTATAAATGTATTTCTAAGGCCTTACTGCTTTTACAGTTTGTTTTTCTCCAAATAAATAATTAATAATATCTAAATAATTGCAGAAGTGTTTTCTTCTTTTGATAATCTTTCTTTATACGCAACATGTATTATGAATTTGGTTATTATTTTGAAAAAAAATAAATAAACAACTCAAGGTCAACTGAAAAGTTTGAAAGCTCTGGAAATAGTAGATATAGATAGATAGATAGATACATAGATAGATTTTATTGATCCCTAAAGGGAAATTGAGGTGTTACAGCAGCAATTTACATACATCACAAAAACATGCATCACTCACACAAACGACACGATGTAGGGACAAAAAAAACATCGTATTCACCGTACAAATCATACATAAAACTAGATAAAAGAAATAAAAAAATACAGTAAAATAGAATTATATATATAGCTCTGCTGTGCAAACTGAAAGTAAAATATGTATTGTGCAAATTGAAGTAGAATGTGCCTTGTGCATTGCCAAGAAATAGTAGTCGTAGTAGTAGTGGTGGTAGTAGTAGTAGCCTATAAGAGGTTAAAACCTCTGGAAAAAGCCAGTGAGTGGAACTTAAATTGGGATTGTTTAGTCAATCTTCTATTCTCAAGAATAAACTTCAAAACTTCAGTGTTAATTTTACTTTATTTGGATCAATGACCTCTCCGAACCACTTTTTTTTTATTTCTATGGTGATACCACACAAGAATAAATATATACACTCACCGGCCACTTTATTAGGCACACCTGTTCAATTGCTTGTTAACACAAATAGCTAATCAGCCAATCACATGGCAGCAACTCAATGCATTTAGGCATCTAGAGGTGGTGAAGACGACTTGCTGAAGTTCAAACCGAGCATCAGAATGGGGAAGAAAGGGGATTTAAGTGACTTTGAACGTGGCATGGTTGTTGGTGCCAGACGGGCTGGTCTGAGTATTTCAAAAACTGCTGATCTACTGGGATTTTCACGCACAACCATCTCTAGGGTTTACAGAGAATTGTTCGAAAAAGAGAAAATATCCAGTGGGCGGCAGTTGTGTGGACGGAAATGCCTTGTTGATGTCAGAGGTCAGAGGAGAATGGGCAGAGTGGTTGGAGATGATAGAAAGGCAACAGTAACTCAAATAACCACTCGTTACAACCAAGGTATGCAGAATACCACCTCTGA
>CAKAOH010013387.1:26626-58017 GCA_916701665.1 Sebastiscus tertius | reverse complement strand
TATTCACATACTGGAGTGAGCTTTCTAATCTTTTGTAGTTGATCCCTGGAACGTCAGCATCAGCGGACCTGACATCGTGTTTCCTGGCAGATTGAGTAAATTCACCTGCTTGACGAGCTGTACCTTAAATGTGGACTGTACTGTCAGATGGCCGTTCAGGCAGGAGTTCCCCGTTGGAAGCTTCTTTTCAGTCAATGGAAATGAGCTCAGGTGGACCCCTTCCATACCTGGTACCTTCCAAATATTTACCTGTGTTGCAGAAAATATAGCTGCTGGACGCTCTGCTGAGGCCACCAAGATGGTAGAAGTTAAAGGTACTGACAACTCTAAGGTGTTTGCTCTGTGTTTACTGTCACATCAGCATCAAATTACATGTTAAAGCCAGTCTAATGACTTGATTTCTCATCTTTCACCCTTACACAGGTGTGCCTGTGTCTGGATCAGAGGCGGTGCAGCTCAGTGGACTTTTTGCAATGATCGTCAGCCTTGGACTGCTGGTCCTGTTAGATTCTTAGAGCTGTTTACATTTTTAAGCTTTAATGTGAATTTGCCCTTTTTGAAATGTATTTGTTTGCCTTTTATCTTGCTCATGAAAACTTTTTCACGTTTAAGTTAGGGCTGTGTAAGTTAACGCGTTAACACATTTACACAAATACGTTTTAACGCCACTAATTTCTTTAACACATTAACGCAATCGATCTTTCAGAGGTTGTAGCGGAGAGATATCCCGGTATCATATGAACCTAGAAAACCTAAGGAATTCATTGGTATCAACCATGCCATACTAGCTGGCGAGAAAGAACTGGCATGGTCATTTTCAAAGGGGTCCCTTGACCTCTGACCTCAAGATATGTGAATTAAAATGGGTTCTATGGGTACCCACGAGTCTCCCCTTTACAGACATGTCCTTTTTATGATAACATGCAGTTTTGGGGCAAGTCATACTCAAGTCAGCACACTGACACACTGACAGCTGTTGTTGCCTCTTGAGATTGCCATGTTATGGTTTGAGCATATTTGTTATGCTAAATGCAGTACCTGTGAGGGTTTCTGGACAATATTTGTCATTGTTTTGTGTTGTTAATTGATTTCCAATAATAAATATATACATACATTTGCATAAAGCAAGCATATTTGTCCACTCCCATGTTGATAAGAGTATTAAATACTTGAAAAATCGCCCTTTAAGGTACATTTTGAACAGATAAACAATGTGCAATTAATCATGGACAATCATGCGATTTATCGTGATTAAATATTTTAATCTATTGACAGCCCTAGTTTAAATACATTGGTTCACCGATTTTATTTATTCATCAATAATTGTGTACCATAAAATCCTGTAAATATGAATAAATTTTTTTATGAAGCCATGTAGACAAAATTAAATAAAAGTATAAAAAAGAGAATGACTTTGAGGAAATTTGTTAAAACAATGTACGATATAGAAACCCCATAATGGCTGAATATCAATCAGAATACTACTAAAATAGGGCAAATAGATCGCAGTATATCACTTGACAGTATATTTCCTTTACAAAAGAGTATTATTCATCTTTCTCACCGTTAGCAACAGCAGCCTCTGAAATGGGGTAAACAGCAGGACTGCAGTAACAGATCATTTGTTTACAGGCTTTTATCTGTTACCTGTATTTTCTCCTGTTTACGTTTATGTATCAATAGTTTATACCCATTTGACAATGAAGCCTAGCTGATGATGATTTCTTAGCTTACATAAGTTCAGTGCAAATTCATGCTGTAGTTTCATCGTGACATAAATACAGACATACAGAAATACATGCAAATTTCCACCTATTGTACACACATATGATAAAATGTTGGTTTTATGAAAGATTGGCATAGTTACTTACTGTTGTCATTTTCATGACTGTTACTGAGACTCCAGTGTTTCAGCAATCCGCTGTCATCACATCATGTTGAAAAATGCTGCAATTCTGTATTTTTAAAGTATAATCCAAAGTATAATTAATGTCTCTGATGGCTCCATGTTAATACTACACCTTTTGTTGATAATGATGGCAGTTCTTGGTGTTTCCTTTATGTTCATTTGTTGGACTTTAACCTTTGACCTGACCCGGGTGTGTTACTGATTCACTCGCATGCTGAAAAGAGGTTCTAGAAAATAACTGACTCATTTATACTGATGTGTTTTTTAAACACATGTGGTTGGTGACTCAAAGAAGTTCCTCTCAACCCTCTTGAAACCGAACAAATAAGAAAGATAAGAGAATCACTCAGAACCAACAGATGACGAACGTTTTCTTTGTTCTCGTCTTCTTCTTTTTTTCCTCTGGATGTTGTCTCACCTGTTTCATATCATTTTAGCCCTGTGGTTTAGATTGGAATAGGGAAGCAAAACTAGAAAACTATTTAAAACTATACTGTTTATGTAAACCAACAAAATCAGTTTGCCTTTCCACACCACAGCAGAGTTATACATTTGGGCTTCATTCAAGTTTCAGTTGAAACACTGCAAATTATATGTTGTTTGTGTTGTAAACTATAAATGTATCGTGGTGGTGCAAATAATAGAAGGACAGCAGTTACATGGCGTATGTTATAATGTATGTTATCCCAAAAAACTGACCAAAAACGGTGACTTGCTGCGGTCTGTCCATGAAATGCAATTGAGTTCACAGTCAAAGTAAATGTCTCTATTGTGTTATTTTTTTCTTTTCATGACATTTGATATAATGAATAAAGTAAATAAGGTATTTTGCAAATTGTTTCCATTATCTACAAACATGTACTGTGTACTTGCCCAGCAGCACTCTAGATAATCAGTGGAGCATCGGGAGGGGGTTTGGAGGCCTGCTGACAAAATACAAAAAATTAAAAATCCATTTTGTTAAAGGCTAAAATATCTGTATACTTTGATCTCGGGGTTGTAAATTATTTTTGGAATGAAAAACAAAACATTTATCTTTAACATCTTGTACTATTCTTTCTTCGTCTTTGCTTTTATTTTCTTGGTATGTTCCTGCTTTTTGCTCTCCTTTGCTCGTCTTTTCAGTTTTGTGCATGGCATGCTGTTTGCTTTCCAGAGGGTAGTGCTGTGCTCTCAGTTGCTCTCATGTATTTTATTGTATCTCCCATTGAAGAACATTGTCTTTAGTTTAGTTTAGTTTAGTTTAGTTTAGTTGATACAACAGTACAATGACGATATAATAAAGTCCAAACATGTATATCCATTGTGTTCCTTAATGTAGATAGCAATAGCAAAGACACAGAACTTAAAGTGATTAGGCAACATCGAACCACCAGCAAACCTACACAATGAATACCTGTATAATAATTATTGAAATCACTCCATGTCAAAGAATAAAACAATACATACAAAGTATAACTAGTGGGGTAAGCTTATATTTCCAAGTTTTCCCATAAACCATAATTTTGACCTGTGTCCACCCCAGTGGATTCTGATTAGTCATGCCACCCAAGCATCCATATACCCGCATCTGTCTCGTACCGGGAAATGTGGTTTCTCTGGTCATGGTGTTGGATTACAAAGCCGAGACATGAGGGCATCAAACTGCCGCAGTTCAGGGCAGAGACGAAAAATGAGTGTGAAGTTGTCAGCAGCAGTCTGTGGAATTTAATTATTTTGGAAGTGTATTATCATTATTATTATTATTATTATTATTATTATTATTATTATTATTATGCTTATATTTTTTCTCATTACTTGTTTGTTTATATGACGTCTGCCTTAAACGATACATTTGCATACAAATTTGCAACATCATTTTTTATTCAAAACATAATACATCAAAGTTATGATCACATCCAGTAGTGGTATGATGACAAGACTTTTAACATCATTATATATATGTGTGTGTGTGTATATATACATATATATATAAATTATATAATTATATATTATTGTTCTACTTGTAAACTACTTTTTTTGTTTTCTTCTGTACAGACTCTTAGACAGAAAAAGTACCTCCAACACTAATGTGAGGCTGTTAATGTACAGTATAGGAGATTACCACACTTTTTGAATGTCATGGAAGCATAATTCAAACTATAATCATTCGGATGTGTGGAAATGTTCCTCAGGCTGTTTGGACGACATCTGAAGTTTCAACTCTATAACCAGTGGTGGGAAAATGATGTTCTATTTTGAAGTTTCGTTCTCTGTTATCACTTAATGCTCCTACAAATATTGTTCTTTTTACTCCACTACATGTATTTGACAGCTATAGTTACTAGTTACTTTTCAGATTCTGATTCTGAATAACATGTGATAATATAATAATAAACATATAATCAACTACTAGATTATGATGTAATATTATAGATAAAGATAACTGGCAGTGTATAAATTATTGAAACTAGCCCCACCTTTACTGTCAACATTAAAGTGATGTTTATAGATAATGCATTTTGAATTATAACCCAGTAAGTTAATATATATTATCAGAATGAGTACTTTTACTTGCTACGAAAGTATATTTTGATGCTAATACTTGCACTTTTATTTGAGTACCATGTTAGTATTTTTTGAACATAGATGTAAACAATGCTGGATTTGCAAAAACGTTATGAGGAAGGAAATGCATTTGGCACATCTGAAGGACCAGTGTGTAGGATTTAGGGGGATTTATCGGCAGAAATGGAATATAATGTTCATTAATATGTTTTCATTAGTGAAAATTGTTGTGTTTTCGTTGGCTTAGAAGGAGCCCTTCATATCTACATAGGGAGCGGGTCCTCCTCACGGAGTCCGCCGTGTTGCATGTTTCTACAGTAGCGCAGAATGGACAAACCAAACACTGGCTCCAGAGAGAGCCTTTCACGTTTTTATGATACCTGAAGGCCGCTGTAGGTTCCCCTATGTGCTTTGAAAGAGAGGGGTGAGCAGAGGGGTATTCAGTTGGTTGCAATCCGCAACCTCATCGCTAGATGTCACTAAATCCTACACACTGCTCCTTTAAATCTCAGGGATACCCCTAATGGGTTTCGGTGAGAAACACTGAATGTAAACACAATTTTTGTTTGTCTAAGAAAAAGACTCCACAGAGCCCCTTTAACTTATATACATGAATACTTCTTCGACTGCTGTTTATAACACTGCCAAGCAGTCAACACCATGTGTCCAAATTAAAATGCAACAGCCTGTTATTCTAAAAAGACAAGTAATAAATACTACTATACAGTATATATGAACAATGAGGCCTGATGACAAATCATTAATTTCAGGAATTAGAAGCTGTCCTCAAATGCTGCTACTCCTACTCACCTTCATGCTCTACAAATAACGCAGCCCAGTCATCAATCTCACCTCCTGTGTGTGCTCAGATACTGAACTTTGCACCACCGCAGCTCAAATACGGCCACAGGTGTTTACTGTGTGCCATTGTGAAAGGTATAATGGTTTGCCTACTCAACCTGTAAGACTAAAAAAGGCAGCATTACTTAATGACTGAAAGAGAAGAGAAGTGCAGTGATTGAATTGGGAAAATACAAAGTCATCTGCTGGTCGGTCCGATGACACAGCATATTGTGTTCTGTCTCATGAATGAAAACTAGACGCTTGTCGCTGTGTTGCTACTTGCAAGATTCAGTACACTGAGTACACAGAACAGAATAGACATTATCAGTAAACATGAACTCCACAAAGCTGCTGCAGGTGTATTTATTTTGAGTGTGAAGCTGCTGGAATCAAGGTGAAATCCTTGTCTTTGACACACAGAGGAAAAAAAGAGCCGAAACTGTCATGGCTACACCGAAACTTATGGAATAGGGGTGGAATGACGATACTAAACCTCCCCAAAATCTTACCCTAACCCATTAAGGGTCAGGGCAGGGATAAGCAAGAGAAAAACAGCATAATGCTTCCACAAAATGTTTTTCTTATTTGGCCAAAAACAAATGAAAACTGGATAAATAACCCCACCCTCAACCCCCACCTCCCAATTCAGCCTCGCATACCTTCTGTCATAATTTGTCATTTTGCTCATCGGCCATTTAGAGAACTTCACCCAAGATAGTAAACGGAAAATGTAATGCACCTTTTGTGAGTTTGACAAGAGTGAACACCAAATAACCAGAAACCACCTGCAGATAAGAACTGGGGTTGCTGCTTTAGGTATTTATGGGTAAGGGGCTGGACATGTGTGTATATAATAGAGGAGAAATAGAGAGGGCATCCTCAGACCTTCAATACAAAATGGAGAAGAAAAGTGAAGGAACCCTGCTGGCTATTATATTGCTGGCTTTAACACAAGGTAGGCTCTGTTATAGCTGATGAATTTGAGAATATGATAACTTAATTATAGTAAAAATGGACGTGTGTGTCATTTACAGTATATTATAGTTAATAACAAATGTTGTTCTCTTCTTCAGGTGCCTCTGCTGCTGTAGAGATCCAGCCCTCCATCAACCCTGCTGTAGTCGGTGACTCCGTGACGCTGTCTCTGTCTCCTTCGACGACTCTGAATAGTGGAAGCTGGAAAGTGGGAGAGGCCCTCATCCTCAACTGGGCAGGGGGTCAGCAGGCAGTCTTCCCCAGTCACAGCGGCAGGGCGTCAGTCAACGTCCTCACTGGAGTGCTCACCCTGAGCTCCGTCACGGTGGCTGACTCGGGAGTCTACGTGGTGCAGAGCACTGACCCCCAGCTGAAGGCCAGTGTTTCCATCACTGTTCTGGGTGAGACTAAACAAACGTTCAGTAACTGATTTCCATATTTCATCCATTAGAAACTCTATAGCCTCTCCTTAACATTGCATTAGAAACCAGCCCATTGGAGTTTGGTTAGCAGCAACAAGAACTGAAATCTGGATTTACTTTATGAAGTGTTTCCAACAGAAATAACACCCATCTTCTCTGCCTTAATGAACGGCATAGAAAAGATCAGATCCAACAATTTTAAATCAACTCACTTGATCACTCACGTTTCAAAAAGTTGAAATAGTACTGGTTTGAGTCATATTTCAGAAAGGAAACTCTATTTGAGGAGGGTATTTTTGGGACTTATTCCACAACTGCCCATAAACATTTGTTATAATTTTCATTATTAGCCGTATTATTTGGTGCAGATTGAATATCTTGTTCAAGGACACTTCAGCGCAGTGTTGGAAGAAGTACTCAGATACTTTATTTAAGTAAAAGTAGAAATCCCACAGTCTAAAAATACTCCATTACAAGTAAAGGTCCCAATTTAAAATATTACTTAAGTAAAGTACAGAAGTATTATCAGCAAAATGTACTAGTTATAACTGTAAAATAAATGTGGTGGAATAAAAAATACAATATTTCTCTCTGAAATGAAGGAGTAGAAGTCTAAAGAAGCGGGCGGGCAGAGAAAAATGTGCTGATGAATTGTTTATACTGCCCTTTTACTGGAACAGGTTTCTGTCATAATGAAACACGAGCATCCCTAAACAATAGTCACAAAGGTCTAAAATGAATTCACATTTGCCTTGAGATATTTGGACTGCCAACTAACAAACTCGCCACTTGCTGTGAGAGCCTGCGTGTGTTATGGTTTTGCTGTCCTTTTTCCTCTGGATAGTTTCTGTCGTCAACACTCACCTTTAACTTGTCCTTTTGTTTGCTTGTTCCTCCAGTTTCACCGAGCCTATTTCTGCTGGGTCAATAGCTCCATGCATGTCCCTGCCTTCCCATACAAAACAACAAGAATGATATCAGCATGTTGAATAAGATAGATATGAACATACCATGTTTTGCATTTTACCTCATGTGATTAGGGTCACTTAAACCTGCAGTAGACGGAGTGTACTATAATAACCTTTCAGCATAATAACCTTTCAGCATATTGTAATTCAAGTGTTCTGAGAGAAAACTAGTCTTCTGCACCTCCTCATGGCTCTGTTTTCAGGCTTTAAAAAATCTAGCCTGTGACGGGTCATTTCAGTTCCTATTGGCTGTGCTCCGGCTGGTGGACGGTGCTTGGTATTTCCTCAACTGATCTCAACATGGCTGCCGGGTCACAAACTTTCTCATTTTACAGATAAACAGTACACTACAAGATGTTTCTGAAAACATTTGAGGCGAGAAATAGGCATTACAGTAACAGAATATTGATTCATGTTTGATCACCGCTGCCTAGTTTGACCGTTTGGTCTGTGTTTATGAGTGATTGACAGCCGGCTCTCATAGATGGCAGCTGGACAGCAGACCTCAGATCAGTTATTTTCTTCCAGTATGTGAAATCTTGCAGATGCCGTTAGGAGCACCAGAGGACACAGAGGCACATGTTTTTTGTCAAATTACTTGTTTCATGTACTACTGTCACGATATAGCGACCGTTTTATAAAAATAACTTTTTTTTAATCATAATTGCTCCAATCTCGCCTACTGCAGCTTTAAGGCACCCTTTAGCACCGGTATAAGACGCACCAGGCTTTCCATTAACCGCAATGTAAACCCATCCGCAATGCATCAATATTAAATGCTCGGGGAAAGTGTGCCGCGACTGTGATGATCTAGCTTTAAAAGAGAAAAGATGCACATCGAGCAGGCGGGGAGGTGACATCAAGGGCTCGTTAAGCACGTGTTTACTGCAACCGCAAAGAGTGACAACGAGGTATCTGACAGGGCGTCGGTATGATGAGTTGGAATGAGAACACATTGTGGATAATGTGGCAAGGCTGCTGTATTGGACTGCATTAGATTTTTACAGGTGTACCTAATAAAGTGGCCACAAAGTGTAGGCTTATGAAACATTAAGATCCATTATTTTGTTTGTATTCTGTTCCTATACTGAAACATCTTGATCCACTTGTCTTCCACAGAGCCCATCTCAAATGTGACGTTAAGAGCCAATCAAACCAACCTGATGGAGTTCAACAGTTCAGCGGTCGTTAGGTGCTCCGTCTCCTCTGGATCCTCCATGTCTTTCCTCTGGATGAATGGCAGCTCTGAGGTTACAGCCAGCAACAGAGTTCAGCTCACTGATGGAAACTCCACACTCACTTTAGTCAATGTGACCCGCTACGACCAGGGACCATTCAGGTGCCATGTGTTCAATCCCATCAGTAATGGAACCAGTGATCCAGTACACTTTACGATCAGCTGTGAGTAGGACAGTGTCATTTCAATCATAATTTGCTATAATTGTCCAGTTCCACTACTAAGAGAGCTCTTAAATGCTGCTTTTCTTTCTGTCTCTTTCTCAGATGGTCCAGAAAACATGGCGCTAACAATGAATGGACAGAACACAACGTCCTTTCCCATTGGATCCAATCTGACCATGCTCTGTTCAGCAGAGTCCAATCCTCCAGCTCAGCTTCAGTGGGCTTTCAGAGGAGAGCTTGTGAACACTACGGGTCCATTGTTGGAGCTTTTCAGTGTTGGCGAGGACCAAAGCGGTCCATATTCCTGTCTGGCCTTCAACACTCACACCAACATGAACAGCAATATCACCGCACACATCATGATAGGAAGTGAGTTTGTTTTCACTAAAGTGACTTTAACCTCTAAATGACTCCATCTGTTACTCACTTTGGTTTGTCTCTACAGAGTCTTCAGGGTCTGAACAACAGGCAGTCAATGTGTGGCTCCTGCCGCTGCTACTGTTGGTTGGGTTCCTCCCCTCATTGCCAGGCAAGTTGTAGAATAACATCTTCTTGTCATTCATACACTTCAAAATAATATTCTAATTTATGGATTGACATTAAAGAGGACCTATTGTGCTTTTGCACTTTTTCTCTTCGGTGTGTTCTATAGTTTTCTGTGCATGTAATAGGTGTGCAAAGTTACAAAGCCCAAAGTCCACGCCAAAGGGAGTTACTCTCCCCCACAGAAACACTGCTCCTGAACTGCCTGAAACGCCTCGCTTGAAGTCCTGCCTTTTCTTCCGTAACGTGGTGATGTCACTAAGTAACACATTTGCATAATACCTGCCTAGCGGCTAGTTTGGCACGCCCTCAAACAAAGCTTGTTAGAGCGGAGCTGGAGCAGAGTCCGAAAGGTTTGGTTCGGTTGACCAATCACAACAGTGGGCCAGCTCTCCAATCAGAGCAGACTGAGTTCTTAGGAAGGGCGGGCCAGGTTCTCAAACAGAGCGTTTCAGACAGAGGGTGAAAAGAGGTGCTGCAGCACAGCCGGTATGAGAAAAGCAAAGCATTTTTTGAACATTAAAGCATGTAAACATGTTCTAGTAGAAACCCAAAATACAAGTATGAACCTGAATATGAGCATAATAGGTCCTCTTTAAAGTCTGCATAGTTTGCGTCACATTTTTCTCTCAGAAAAGGAAAAAAAAAATATTATTCCATAAAAATGGTGACATTTCTAAATTAATTCAGATCAGATCGTCTTGAACATGATATAATGAGTTAATTACTTAATTTCCTGTCGAGACGTAACTGACATAAATGATGTAACCTATGATTATTTTCATTATTGATTACCATGACAAGAAGGTACCATAAATATAATAGGTAAGGTACATATCAAAAACCTGGTGGAAATAAAGTTTAAAAAAAATAAATCACATATATCAGAAATATCATAGCACACAAGAGTATAAATATGTAATGAGATGCATATCAAAAAAACTAATAGGACAAAGTAGAAAATTCATATATACCAGAAAAAAGGTACTTAACAAAAGACATGTTAATTCATTAAAACAATAGTTTAATATAACTGTCTAAATGAGGGAGGGGAGGGAAATTGAGGACTAAAAATACAGCAAAACAAAATCTAATTTGAAAAGCTGGATCCAGGAAATTATTTTTGGCATTTCAGATTTATTTATTTTTTTAATTGATTAACCAATTCCGATATAGGCAATCCTGTTCTAGACAGTTTATACACAACTTATTTTTTTTGCCAAATAAGGTTTGAGGCAAAAGGAATTTACACTACGAAGATTTACACTGACATTCAGCCATTTTTAAATTTAACTAACTTGCATACAGTAATATAACTAACATGACTAATAACTTTAATAACGGCCTCTCTTTCACAGATGTTGGTGGCTCATTCGGTCCATGAATGACTCTGATGCAATGAAATAAACTGGATACAGTGAACCTTTAAGCAATAATACAGCATTCAAAACCACTCCAATCTTGAAATGACTTTCAAAATTTGAAAAATGAAGATTATTATAAGCAAATTTGATTAACATTACTCATTGACTGTTGACCGATCGTTGACCTAATGTGTTGTAATATGCTCACTAATCAAACAATGAATTCTGGCTGATAAGGAGTTCTAAAAATGAACAGAAAATACTTCAAACACAACAATCAGATAAAGGTAGATTAACTGTATTACCCAGCCAAAACATTATTTAAATTCTTACCTAATAAAAATGCCACAGCGTCTTGAAATGTTGTACCATTACGTTTTTGTTGGTCAATCATGAACTGTGTAGCAATGATGATTTCTACTTGAATTACTGTCATTATTTGAGTAAGATTATTTGTTTAATATAAAATTGAGAAAAATTCCCCTCATGTTGCAATGGCGGATTTAAATGCAGTCTTAAACAATGAGGAAATGTTGATTTTTTTTTTTGTGGCTGAACTCAAAAGAAATATCAAAGTCAATGGCCGCTGATGGTCAATAGGAAAAACCAACAACTATTGTTATATTCTTAAGAGGTATATGGCAATTTCAAAAGTTTCAATGCTCCTATGTAAAATAAAATAAAAACAGTCTTACCTCCTTTGTTCTTGAACGAATAGGATATTAATTCTGTGGATTACATTAAACAAAGAGAGAGAAAGAGAAACGTCTAGCTTAGGGACAGATGGTGTATTGTCCTCCATTAAATACTGTCAATATTGTTATTAAAGATGCAGCTGGATATCTAATAACTCTGACAGAAAAACTGTCTGATGACAAGATATTTATTGGTATAGATGTGCTGTGACCAATTATATATATATATATATATATATATATATATATATATATATATTTAAAAGGATCCCAAAATGTGCTTAATGACTTTGTAAGACCTCGACCCAAAGCAGTCTTTTCCTTAAGTTTCCAATGTTTATTCCACCTGCATTGTGGGAAGGCGTGTTGTGTAAGCCTCACATTATATTTTGCAGTCTACTGAATGTGTCATCGCTTAAGGTTCCTACAGTGCACTTATAAAATATCCCCCATCCCTTCCTCTGGTTGGTTAAAAGTTGAACGGCCGAGGTTTACAGTAAATGGACACTCCTTGGTGTGGACCGGTGTGGAGGAGGGCAAAACAAGGTGTGGCGATGCTAGGGGTAAGCATTTACATCATGAGAACAGAACGCTTGAGTGAAGTAGAGCAAATATTTGCTGATCAAAAGGCGTCTGTGACCATACAATATCGCCAGATTTGTATTTATCACAGCCAGAGTCAAATCCATTTAGCTGGCAAGGAAGACTCCAACTAAAAAGAAACCTAAGAGTGAAATGGGGTCTCCAGTGCTGTTTGTCCTGATCCTGGCCACGACAACCTTTGCAGCAGGTAAGACTGAATTATTGACTGAATAGTCAAATTAATTTTACATTTTTTTTATTGTGTTGATTCAGTTCAGACGATGAGAAACCAGTTTATAGATCTTATTGATAAAAAGGTTTTAAATGTGCTATTTTGTGTTTGTAAGTGCTTTGACCAATGTTTTAGCAATATTTGCTAAAATCTACATTTCAGGCTGACTGAATGTTCTTTTCTTTCTGTTTCTAGCTGCAGGTATCCAGGAGATATATGCCTCTGAGAACCCGTTACCAGTGGGCAGCAATGTCACACTTTTCAGCCGGGAAAATGTCACCACAGGGGCATGGCTGTTCGTCAATGAAATCATTGTGTTCATAATACCGGGAGGTCCTGTCATACTTGACGCTTGGCTTGACAGGGTTACATTCAATCCAACCACTTCATCATTGACTATAAGGTCACTACAGCTGGAAAACTCTGGATTGTACATATTACAGGGAGTGAATTCTTTTCGCGCTCAGTTAACACTGTCAGTCGAAGGTAAGGACCATTTTATCACTTTCATCTTTACTCCCTCCCTCATATACTCCCCTCTTCTATTGAATTGAAAAAAACTGCTAACATTAAAGAACCAGCAATGAGCAGGGAGTATTTGCATATTCCGATGTCTTCTGTGTTTGCCACGTTATGATTTGCAAGACAAAAAACTAGAGCAGTGTGGGGGTCTGTAGCTATTACTGTACAGTCACCTTGCCTTTGGCAACAGCTAGCAGATCGAGTCAGCTTTGCTAGAGTCCTAAGTTGGTCTCAGGTTTTTAGTTAAGTTACTAGTCCAAGTCATAGAGTGTATATAAAGATGGACGACGCGTCTCCACTTCCTCCCACTGTACAGAAGTGAAGCCAAAATATCCCGGATACAAGAGCTGCCATCTTGAGATTCTGACGCAATTTAGAGTCAGAATCTGCGCATTAGTGATCGGGTGGTGGAGCCGCAGTATCGAGGTCACCTGCCTGAACCAATCGCGAGCCAAGCACGGCCACAGCTTGTCAGCGAGAGAGACTCACAGCTGTCAATCATGACGTCTCACCCCCTTTTTATTGCATCAAATAACTAATTAAAACCAAACGTATAGGAAAAATTAACACTTGAACATATATCGGTGTAATAAGAACTACCTAAAATGACAGAAACCATCCTTGGGAAAATGTTATTTGACGTGACTTTTTAGTTTGGGCCATGTTCCATCCACTAACCTGTACTGCAGCCAGCCACCAGGGGGCGATCGAGATGTTTTGGCTTCACTGTTGGGGCGCTGTCATGTCGTACATCTGGTCCAAATCGACTCTCTTAGTCACTTGAACATAAGTAAAGTACAGTCTAAAACAATATTAAGAGTTTACATCTAGTGGCTCTCCGAGGCTGTACTTGAACTAAATGCTAATGTCAGTGTTCCTTATTATATTATTATATTTAGCACTAACTCTAAAGTACAGCTGAGGATGATGGGAATGTCACTAGTTTTGAAGATATTTAGCCAAATATTGGACAAATTAAAATTTTGACCTGATGGCCAGATGAAATGTTAAGGGATCAAAGTCATTACAATTTAACCTCAGGTCGACATGAACGTCTCAAGTTTTTTGGCAACCCATCCAATAGTTGTTGTGATATTTCAGTTGGGACCGAAGTGTTGGACTTGCCGACCATCAGACCAATATTTAAGGCTAATAAAAACGTTGGCTTGAATCAGACTTCAGTTCAAGTCATATGTTTCAGTGCAATCCACATTTCCACAAAACCTAACAAATAACTTATTTCCTTCTTTGCAGAGCCTATTTCAAATGTGACTCTGAGGGCAAACGCAACCCACCTGGTGGAGTTCAATGACACAGCAGTTCTCATGTGCTCCGTGCTCAACGGCTCGTCCCTGTCTTATGCTTGGCTGAAGGGCGACTCTGTGGTCACAGCCGTTGGGGGAGCACAGTTCAGCGATGGAGGCGCCACTCTCACCATAGTCAGGGTGACCCGCTATGACGAGGGGTCGTACAGGTGCAATGTGTCCAATGGTGTGAGCCATGAAATCAGTCTCCCTGTATATCTGAACATCAGCTGTGAGTTTTCACTAAAGAAATACTGTATATATATATAATGCTTACCTGTATGTATAAAGACATTCACTCAACATTAACACCTAAAACAATGTTCCCTCTTCATCAGATGGTCCAAGTAACGTAACGATGATGATCATGCCCATGAAGTCCGCCTACATAACCGGATCTAACATCACACTGTCATGCACAGCGGAGTCCAGCCCTGCAGCGATGATCCAGTGGATGGTTGATGGGGTGTACCTAGATAATTTTGGCCCACAGCTTCAACTAGAGAGGGTTACAAAGAGCAACTCGGGAAATTACCGATGTGTATTTCACAACACAGTCACGGGCAGGTTCAGCAGCGAAAGTGCAATGATCAAGATTGTGGGTAAGGTTGGATTTGTGGTATTTTAAAGGGTCATTTTTTGCGCCTTTGATTTTGTTTTTCTCAGCAAAGACTATTTACCGGCCAGCAGCTGGTTAACTTAGCTTACGGGGAAAGAGCTAGTCTGCCTCTGTCCAAAAATAACAAAATCTGTCTGGCAACACCTTTAAATCACACTAATATCTTGTTTGCTTAATCCATGCAAATACCAAAGTGTGAAAACAAATAGTTGTGGTTTTACAGGGTTTTGTGCCCGGCAGTCCTTGGCTGTGACTTCCTGAAATACCATGATGTTGCCAGGCAACCTGCTGAGACAAATTTTTACACTTTGGTTTTTCTATGTAATAAACAAATGAGATATAATGTGGTAATTAGTGAGCTGTAGAGGTGCTGGTGTGCAGATTCTGTTACTTTCGGGGTGAGTCAGTCTAGCCGTGTACCCGTCTTAAGTTTTTATGCAAAGCTAAGTTAACCGGCTGTTAGCTGTAGTTTCATATTTAATGGATATGGGAGTTGTATCAATCTTCTCCTATAACTCTATAGGCAAGAAAAAGTTTTATAAGCGTATTCCCCAAAATGTCAAACTATTTACCATTTTCAGTGACACATGCCATATTCAATTCCCTTCTCCTCCTTTAGCGCCAATAGCAGCAGTTGTGGTGAATCACACAGGTGGACCAGTAATACTTCATGAGCAGTTAATCCTGCATTGTGAAGTGAATGGATCTGTTACCAGCATTCAGTGGTGGAGGAATGGTCAACTTATTACCGCTGACAATACAACAACCTTTGACACAAACAACAAGACACTGATTATCAACCCAGTCCAACTATCAGATAATGGAGATTATCAGTGTCAGGCTTTTAATCCTGTGAGCAACATGACCAGCAGCCCTTACACAGTTGTCGTAAATTGTAAGTATTTTCATCTTTCTCTCTCTCTCTCTCTCTCTCTCTCTCTCTCTCTCTCTCTCTCTCTCTTTCTCTCTCGTAGATACACAAAGAGCAAATATATTAAAACATATAACCTTTTAACTTTATTGTCTGATGTTAAAAGATGGCCCAATGAAACCAGTAATTGAAGGGCCGTCCATGGCTCTGACAGGAACACTGGCAACCCTCAACTGCTCAAGTGCCTCTCGTCCTCCCAGCCACATCAGCTGGTACTTCAATGGTTCACTGGTGGCTACCACCTCATATTTAACGATTGGACCGCTGACCTTCAATATGAGTGGGAAATACACCTGCATGGCCTTCAACAACATCACCGGCAAAAACAGCACTGCATACACAATGCTCACTGTTTTGGGTAACTTACTGTATAAGAACAGTTTGACATTTTGTGGAGATTCGCTCATTTGCTACAGCTAGTAAGCATTTAACTCAGTTTAGACTGGAAGCAGGGGGGAACAGCTAGTCTGTCTCTATACATAGGTAGCAAATCCACCTACCGGCTCTTCCAAAACAAACAACTATTCATTTTTACACTTTGTTTTTTGTAGATTAAACTAATGAGATATAAGTGGTCAGTGAGCCTGATGGTACGTGTCCATAGAGGTGTTTTTATCGCGAGGGATTCCCAGCATTGGACGCTTGATGGGCTGATCCCCCGTGTTCCCAGACTTTATGCTAAGCTAAGCTAAACAACTCCCGGCTGTAGCTTCATACTCAGATATGAGAGGTTTATCTATGTGAAGAAGATGAAGAAAGCAAATAGAATTTCCTGAAATGTTCATTTAGTCTAGTCCTGGTCAAAACTAGTCAATGTATCATACATATTTTGGAGTCACTGCTTACTGTAATTGCCATCATCCTTTCATTCTCCAAAGCTCCAGTGACCATGGCGTCAATCAAGATTGTCGGAGCTCAGCCAATCCTGAACCACACATTCACTCTAACCTGTGAGACAGCTGGAGGTGTGGAGTCAATTACCTGGATGTATGGTTGGTCCCCACTGTATGCTGACAACACAAGAAACTTCTCAATGGACAACGCCACCCTCACATTTGATCCTGTCATGAAGTCTGACAATGGGAACTATCGGTGTGTAGCTTCCAACCCACTCAGCAGCTTATCCAGTCAAAACTTCACGCTGGCGGTTTATTGTAAGTACTTGTCATGAAGTTTACCTTAATCCCCTATTCCCTTTTGTCAGAGGAGGACTTTTTCAATCTGTCAAAAAGAAAAAAATTGGATTCAACCAAAACCAAAGAAGATTTCCGCACTAAACTCTTAAACACAGTTAAAAAAAGCAATTCTGAAAAATGTAGGAAATCAATATCTAAGGAGTATTTAGATGACATTAACAAATGTGGCCACATCTAGTAGATTCATCACAAAATACAGACTGAAATGAACTAAACATCAGATTATAGATGTCAGGTTATCCAAAGGTGGACTTCTCCAGTCATGCACAGATCTGCATTGTATGAATGTTTTCAGTGAATGTGGTTTAAGGTAATATCCATGTGTTTAGATGGACCACAGGTGCCAACTATCATGGGACCAAATGCGGCAAAGACAGGATACAACGCCACATTCAGCTGCTACGCATCATCAAACCCTCCCAGCTCCTACAAATGGTTCTTCAATGGTTCTCTAGTGGCCAATACGTCGATGTATGTCACACCACTTCTTACCAAAGACATGAGTGGGATGTACACCTGCATGGCCTACAACAACATCACCGGCAAAAACAGCTCTGCATACACGATGCTCACTGTTTTGGGTAACTTACTGTATAAGAATAGTTTGAAGTTTTGGTAGACATGCTCATTTGCTTTTTTAGAGAGTTACATGATCAATACCACTCTATATGAAGCTACAGCCAGGAGACAGTTAGCTTGGTTTAGACTGGACGCAGAGGGAAACAGATAGCCTGGCTCTATAGAAAAGTAGTAAACTTCACCTACCAGCAACTTGCGTACTTGTTTCTGTGAGTCTTAGAAGTGCTTGTAAGCAGATTTTCTTACCTTTGAATAGAGCCAGGCTAGGTGTTTCCCCCTGTTCCCAGTATTTATGCTAAGCTAAGCTAAACAACTTGCGGCTGTAGCTTCATATTCAACGAATATGAGAGTGGTATTGTATCATTCATTTAGTCTACCACAAAAATGAAATTCACAAAACCAGACAGCCAAAGTATCATGCATATTCTGGAGTCGCTCTGCTTACTGTAATCGCCGCCATCCTTTTATTCTCCAAAGCTCCAGTGACCATGGCGTCAATAAAAATTGTCGGAGCTCAGCCAATCCTGAACCACACATTCACTCTAACCTGCGAGACAGCTGGAGGTGTGGAGTCAATTACCTGGATGTATGGTTGGTCCCCACTGTATGCTGACAACACAAGAAACTTCTCAATGGACAACGCCACCCTCACCTTTGATCCTGTCATGAAGTCTGACAATGGGAACTATCGGTGTGTAGCTTCCAACCCACTCAGCAGCTTATCCAGTCAAAACTTCACGCTGGCGGTTTATTGTAAGTACTCGCCATGAAGTTTACCTTAATCCCCTATTCCCTTTTGTCGGGGGAGGACTTTTTCAATCTGTCAAAAAATAGGAAAAATGGGAGTCAACCAAAACCAAAGGAGATTTCCACTCCAAACTCTTAAACACTGCAGTTAAAAAATGTTGCCGCATCTACTAGATTCATCACGAAATACAGACTGAGATGAACTAAACATCAGACTGTTGGCGTCAGGTTATCCAAAGGTGGACAATTCATGCACAGTTCTGTGTTATATCAATGTCTTGACAGTCATGTGAACATGTTTTCAGTGAATGTGGTTTAAGGTAATATCCGTTTGTTTAGATGGACCACAGATGCCAATTATCATGGGACCAGATGCGGCAAAGATGGGATACAACGTCACATTCAGCTGCTACGCATCATCACACCCTCCCAGCTCCTACAAATGGTTCTTAAATGATTCTCTAGTGGCCAATACGTCGACGTATGTCACCCCACCTCTTACCAAAGACATGAGTGGGAAGTACACCTGCATGGCCTACAACAACATCACCGGCAAAAACAGCTCTGCATACACAATGCTCACTGTTGTTGGTGAGACTTGAATGGCTATTTCTACATTTCTGTAAAAAAAGAAAATCCTATGTACAATCAGGAGAGAACTAAATAACTTCCTTTTGCTTTGTTTTCAGATGCAATAGAATATGTTCATGTCAAATCACCAATGAATCCTGCCATAGAAGGTAATGTTTATAAGCTAACATGCAATGTGAGTGGACCTGCTGGGCATGTTTACTGGATGAAAAATGGTAAGCCACTGCATAAAGACAACAGAATTGTTTTCTCCATGGATAACAAGACCGTCACCTTCAACCCGCTGGAACGCAATGATACTGGACACTACCAGTGTAAGGCTATTAATGCTGTTTGGAACATGACCAGCCCTCCTTACATGCTCCTTGTGAACTGTGAGTAACATTTAAATGATTTATTTCACTGTAACTGGCAGTTTTATATACTGTAGTGCATCATCCTATGTTATTTAGATAAATATGGCACCATGAGAGCCTGCTATCTCCTTTGCTGTTGCAGTTGGACCAGATACACTCATGATTGATGGGCCAGCTTTTGCTGAGACAGGACATTACGCGGTCTTCAACTGTTCTGCCATGTCGATGCCTCCCAGTCAGTTCAGCTGGTGGTTCAATGGCTCCAACGTGGCCAATTCCTCAATGTTTAAAACTGACCTTTTGACTTTAAATATGAGTGGAGAATACACCTGCATGGCCTACAATAATGTGACGAGAAAGAACAGCACAAGCTCCAAGATGCTCACAGTCATTGGTGAGAAAAGTCTATATGGGTTTGACTCCTTCAATGCATATCACGTGACTGTACAACTGATCAAATACTGATTGATTTCTACTGTGTTTTCTTTCCACAGAGGCAATAGAGTCAGTGATGATCAGAAACAACACAGTTCCAATAAACTCTGAGAACTTCACTCTCACCTGTGACGTTACTGGGCCCTATGACATGATCTACTGGATGAAAGACAACATGCACCTCAACACAACACACTCAAACCCTCACATGTCCTACCACGTTGAAAACAACACGCTACACTTCACTCCATTGACGTTGCACAATGACGGGACATATCAGTGTATCGCTACCAATCAGGCTGGTCCACATAAAAGCCCTGAATACGTGCTCCTGGTGAACTGTGAGTGTTGTAGGAAACAATTGTGGTTTTAACTCATTCAGTTAATTTTAACTGGTTTTAAATGTATAGTGTGTAGGATGTGGCGGCATCTAGTGGTGTGGTGGTAGATTGCAACCAACTGAGTACCCCTCCACTCACTCCTCCCTTTCCAAAACTGCAGTAACGTGAGCCGCCGAGTGCAAAACCGTGGTAACGCTGTTTGCCTTGCTCGGAGGCCGTCCTTACCATAACACCACTACTTTAGGAGCAACGGAAGTCAGACGGTGTCTGGCGGTACCACGGTTTTGCACTCTGAACTTCGGTGGACTGTTACAGACTGTTCCTCTAAATTTAACGCATGTCGCATAAAAAATGTATTAATACTTAATTCCCTTACAGTAGTGTAACGGAAAAAACAAACACATCATTTGACATTTTATATCCTCATTTGGTGTACGATCAGGTGTAATACACTAACATCACCTCCTCAGTAACTGCTACTGTCTTTACCAATGATATTAACTCACACATGAGCGCCCTGTTCATCAGAAGAAGACACTTTATTGATCCTCGAGGGGAAATTCAATTTTAAAGTTAAGTAGATCTACTAAGCTGGTGATTGGAAATTTAACAAAAGTGAACAAATAATAATGAATATTTACTATAACAGTAATTGCTGTGGTTTCAGTTTGACCAGAAATACCTGAATGCTCAGAACATATGTGGCTTTAGACTTTAAAATATGTAGCATTTTGTGCCAAAGCAACTCAATATTCATAATTTTTCTGTACATAATTCTGACCCACCCTCTCTCTTATTGTGTGTGTGCAGACGGCCCTCTGAGCGTGAATATCTCTGGTCAGGTTGGCTCCTTCGTGAACTGGACGTGCTCTGCTGATTCTCGGCCAGATTGTGACTTCCTCTGGTTCTTCAATGAGTCAACAGCACCTTTTCATTCCGGCCCTGCTATCTCTTTCCCTGCGACGAAAGAGAAAGAGGGAAACTACACATGCAAGGCGATGAACCCTGTGACTAATATCACAATGTACAAGTCCAAAGTCTTCACTGTCACTGGTAAGTGAGCCTTACTTCAGAAGTCACTTTGTGATACTTTGATTCAAAATTTGTTTGTGTTATTAGAAAAATAATTGTTGGCTTTATAGTGTGGAATATTTGAAAAACAAAGATGATTACGTCCACTTAAAGTTGTACACAGTAACTTTGAGCAAATATGATAAATAGTTATTTTTATAAAACAGTCACTATATCCTGACAGTAGTGCATGAGACAGGTGATCTGTGAAAAAAAAAAGTGTCCTCCAGTGCTCATAATGGCATTTTCGAGATGTCACAGCACCGAAGGAAAACTACCAATCAGAACCGAGTAGTCTCTAAAGCAGCGGCCAATCACTGCTCGCAAAACTTGTGAACTCCAATTAAACTGTCAAACTAGGCAGCGCTGATCAAATATGAATCAATATTCTGTTACTGTAATGCCTATTTCTCTCCTCAAATATTGTCAGAAAACATATTTTAGTGTTTAGCTGTAAAATGAGAAAGTTTGCTCCGGTTGGGGGTGCTTGGTTTTGGCTCGACTGTTTTCAACATGGCAGTCGGGTCACACACTTTCTCATTTTACAGCTACACAGTACACTATAAGATGTTTCTGAAAACATTTGAGGTGATAAATAGGCATTACAGTAACAGAATATTGATTCGTATTTGATCAGCGCTGCCTAGTTTGACAGTTTGATCGGAGTTTACGAGCAGTGATTGACAGCTGCTGTAGAGACTACTGATTGGTTGTTGTTGTTCGGGCACGGTGGAAACTTGCAAATGTCACTAAGAGCAAAGGAGGAAACAGAGAAACCTGATTTTTCACACAGATTATCTGTCTCAGCTACTGCTACTGACTGCAGCTTTAAATCATTTTACTAGTGATCACATAAGAATAGGTCCTATACAATTACAGATACCTCATGTTGTATTAAGCAATTTTGTATTTAACGTGTGAATTATTTGTCATTATTTCTGTCCCTTTCTCGCCCTTAGCTCACGCCTCTGCCCTCCACTTCCCATCCCAAGGCAGTCTGATGTTGATGCTGCTTGCTTTGTTTGTCCCTGTGCTGTTCAACTGATTCCACCACACTGAGGAAGCCAGTCCGACTGAAAGGCCTCTTGCTCCCTCTACAGTCTGAACAGTTTTACTGTAAAATGAAAAGGCAGGTACTGTACAGTCAATAATCTGATGCCATGATAACAGTTCTTGTGGGTTTTGTTTTGTTTTGTTTGTGGGCAAAGAAAAATTCTAAAGTTTCGATTGAAGTTACAGTTTGTTGTTAGATATTTCCTTTAATCCGATTTATTTTCATTAACATCTACAATACAGAATAGTAACATTTACACTGACAAATCATTGTATTATTGCATTGCCTGTTTTGGGTGTTTTATGTGAATTTTTTGTATTATTAGCAAGTAAAACGAGTTGTATTTGTGTTATTGTGGTGGTTGTTGATGTCACTACCCTTGAGGTAGTTCAGTACAAATAATTCAACATACTTGCATAGTTTAACAAATGTATTCCTCTAAAATACCTGTATACCCCACAGCAGTTGTTTACTCTGAACACCTGGAGGCTTTTTTTGTTATGTGTGATCATATTAAAACTGTAATTAAATGTAAGTCTTATGATGCTTTAATTCACTGTATTTATTTCTTAATCAATAAATAATCAAAACAATCAATTGTCAATTTGTCTTGGAGGATACAGTTTATTTGTGCTGATTCAGAAAGATACAGTCATGCCAACTTTTGTGAGTGAAACATTGTCATAAACACTTAAAAAAAAAAACTTAGAAAGAAATATGTATGACAGTAATCATTGCATAAACATCACTACATACAGTGTAAGGATAATATGTGTACTGTATATAGTGTTTCTTAGTGTCGTTCATATGGGGACACTGGGACCGGACTTCCTGGGGTTGCCGTCCTTCTTCGGTTTGGAAAATCTTCTGCACTTCTTCAGATTCTTATTCTTTTTCCTCTGGCACAGTGCTTTCACTTGTGGTTTGAATAAATCCAGACAGATAAAGGAATAGGGTAAGAAAAACAAATTAAGTTCACTGTCCAAAATATTTTACTTATTGTTGTTTTGTTTTACTTCATTATTTTATGAAACTACATGTGACTCACATTTTCCATGCTTGCTGTTGCGTCTGCCAGACTGCTGACAAACGCAGCGTGTGTTCACCATCTCCATTCCCTTTCCTGGGTGACCCAAATACACAAGGACAAAAGAGCAGAATTGGTTAGGATAAAATACACTCCACTAATACTGAGGATGTGCTTACATATAAACTGATGAGATGCTAACTAGATGTGTGTGAAATTTCATTCACTGTATCCTTGATTATGCTGCTTTCACCTTTACAGTTACACAGTCCGTTGTGATGTCTTGGGATGCTGATTGGATTTGCAGTTGTCAGCTGTTCTCTAACAGCAGAGGCTACGACACAATAGATATCAAACTTAATAAAAATAAGATTAATGATAATAACTTGATTGAATCAAGTAATGCAAAATACAACAGTTCAATAAATATTAAAGCTGCAGTAGGCAGAATATTTTGGGCGTCATTGGGAAAAAATTCCATAATAACCTTTCAGCATATTGTAATTCAAGTGCTCTGAGAGAACACTAGACTTCTGCTCCTCCTCATGGCTCTATTTTCAGGCTTTAAAAAATCACTTGCAAACTCCGATCAAATGGTCAAACTAGGCAGCGCTGATCAAATATGAATCAATATTCTGTTTTCAGAAACATCTTGTAGTGTACTATTTAGCTGTAAAATGAGAAAGTTTGCTCCGACTGGTGGGCGTTGTTTGGTATTCCCTTACCTGAGCTCAACATGGCTGAAGGGTCACAAACTTTCTCATGTTACAGCTAAACAGTACACTACAAGATGTTTCTGAAAACTGTAGCTGGACGGCGGACTCCAGCTCGGCTCTGATTGGTTGTTTTCCTTCGGTCTGTGAAATCTTGCAGATGCCATAAGGAGCACCTGAGGACACAAAGGCATATGATTGTTTTTTCAGATTACCTGTCTCATGCACTATTGTCAGGATAAAGTGACCGTTTTATAAAAGTAACTTTTTGTTTAATCATATTTGCTCCAATTCTACCCACTGCTGCTTTAAATGAACCACTCTTGTGGAAAATGTGTTTTAAACATTAATCTCACATACCATCAGTGAATGTGCTGACAACCAAGGATTTTTCACGCGTCTCAGGAACACCTTTGAAAAATGAAAAACGAAAAAAAGAAAATCACAGAATAAAACTGCACAGGATGTAAACTCACTTTTAAAACTTGTCTCATTCTGATAAAGTATACCATACCTTGGCTGTGATCAGTAAACACAAGCAGTACGAGAACCAACAGCAAAAACATCCTTGATCCCATGTTGTAGTTAAGCCAGTCCAGGTAAAGTAATCCTGCATGTACACCAGTTTCAGTCCCAGCGAGGAAATGAAATGGTTGTTGTTCTGGTTCTTTATAAAGGATGGTGTGGATGTCTGAAATGGTAGCCGTTACACATTCATCGACTGCCAGTTATATGAAGCATGAAGATTACCCAACCAGCACCTTTCACAGTGGGTGATTGTGCATAACAAGGAAATTGTACTTTTGCCAAAAAAAAACGGATTGTGGTTTTGAGTAATGGCTCATTGTCGTGAGAAAGTGACCCACATATTGACCTGCACTACAAGAACTTCTGGGTGCCAGATGTGCCCATATTTTTAAGTTTCAAGTGAAACTTGTATTATATAATCTTACTTTAAATGGTTAAGTATGTCACATATACATATTGAGTTATATGCTTTGTCACAGTGATCCAAGCTGAGATCAAATTCTGTCTTCAGTATGCATCTGTTATATGGGAGGAAAATGAGATGTCAAAAAGGATGTTTAAACTCTTCTAACTTGGTTGGTGGTTGGTGTATAGCGCATATTGTGAATTATAAATTCCCTGCTGTACAGCTAGGCGAACAATCAATCACAATTATGAGTGCTTGTTATCAGTCCTGTCAACACCACTGAAATGGATACGCCACTAACTGTCACATTAACATCATTGCTATAATCTAGGCAAGGACAGAATTTTAAGTATGAGGTATTGAATTATGGTGCGATGACTGTTGGATGCAGTTTAGGGACAAAGCAAGACTTGTTCACCTTCCTCAAGTTACAAAAATGCAGCTCTCTGCTCACAACCATGTCTGAGACCGTAATAAAACCAGTCAACCAAAGGCAGCACATCTCTTGCAGACTCTAATCTGGGTACTCATAACAAACCTGCTGGTAAGTGATCTACCTTGAGGCATAAAAATGTTGCAATGCATCAGTGTCTCTTACTCAGTAACAGCACGCAGATCTGATCAATCAATTACGGGACACTGAAACCATTTTTCATATTTAATGCATTCTTTCATCACGTACACAATCAGCCATCCTGAAGCATAATTCAAGTTCTGTAGCACAATCCTTATATAAGAGGCTCAGAAGCATTTTAGTGTGAAGTAAAGCCTTTTTAAATGGTCTGATTGGCCATTATGTATGTTGCAGATGAGATTAAACTTGAAGCACAAGCAACTTGAGATATATCTATACAACTTCACGACCTACTCAAATACGTCTATGGTTGCAACGAAACAGCCTCTCGCGTCAATATCTGTTGCTGTTACTATAGGTGAAGCAAAAAGGTACGAGGACATTAATGAGACATGTGACATAATAAAAGGCAAGTAAACAGGTATGGTCAATCAAAAAACATTTGGTCATTCAAATTAACATATACAAAAGACACCAGACATCACAACAGAGTAAATAAAGCTATTGCCAAATAAATGTAACTTAGTGAAACTGAGAAACCAAAATGATGAATTACAGCATTTTCCTGGTATGGGCAGTTCTTGTATCCGATATTGTTTTTACCAGACGTATCCTGGCACCTAAAGAGACAAAGTCTCACACTCTTTTCACTAGTTCCTGTTCCAGTAACCTCAGGCAGACAGTGTTTTTGTCATAGATAGGGTTATATATCACATATCTGTCCGTAAAATAGGATTTGATAGTCTCATGAGGGCTGTAGGTGAAAGGGTGAGATCTGGGGCACAGTTCTGAATAAAGTTTTTAATGGAGGTGCAGCAACTATAGTTTTTAACCTACAGTATATCTTCATTTGTAAAAAGTTGCTGCATCTTTTTAGAATCTTTATTCATAACTACTAGACATCTGGAGTTATTTATGTGTAACTGTGTCTTCCAGTGTCATCCCTTCAGATGTCACTTCACTGTCTGGTTCTGGTCCCCATGGATGACAGACAGGGAGTTCCCCATATCATATTCATCGTTTGTATCATGTGGCAGAGAAATGAAAAAAATCCTTTTATGGAAAAACACTTTGAGAACCAAAAGCTAGCGGAACAGATGATTACCGGGAATTGAGGCAAGACTTTGTCTCTATAGCACAGCAAATTTAATTTCTGTTTCATAAACACAAACAAAATGTATGGTCCCATTATCTGTAACAGTGGTCACCAACCCTAGCCATGAAGAGTTACACAAATAATTTGCGCAGCTTTTAGCCCCAAATAATTGATTCTATCGATCATTCAAGGTGTTAATAAGCTGATGCTCTCTGGAAACAGGGATGAGGACCACTGTGGTAGTGTAAGTTTGTGCCCTGGCTGCTCAGTTTTCTGCAGGCTTATCTAGCATGGACTTGAGATGGGCGTGCAGGGGGTCGCACACAGCCTGGTAGCCCTGAGGGGTCAGGTGAAGGTAGTCGTACATGTCCTGATGGGAGATACTACCGTTGGAGTGGACGAAGCCTGGGTCCACGTTGAGGAAAGAGGCATGGGGGAGGGACGATACGGCTTCTTGGACCAGCTTGTTCACCTTGGCGTTTCGCTCCCGCAGAGGGTTTGGCGATTTCCCTCTGGGCAGTATACCCTGGAAAACAGAAGTATGAGTGTTAAAATAGCATGTCTCCAAACAGTTCACACAGTCCAATAGTCTATTGTTTACCTAATCTCACAAAGCTGAGATGGAAATAAAAGGGGCGACATCACTGTGCAGTTTGATGCTTCATTTGTCATTTTTAACAGACATGCAGGTGAGTAGTTTAACACTTCCTTTAAGGAATGCATCAGAAAATAAACCTACAAGTACAAGCGTCCGGGCATGGGGGAGCTTGTTCTTGATGACTTGGATAATAGCCATGATGCCTCCACAGATCTGTTCAGCAGTCTGACCGTGATTGTTAGTGCCTACCCACAGCACTACAACCTAAAACGACAAAAGAGCAAGTGATGCGTGACTGAGCACATGTCATTGATAGTTTAGGGCTGATATACCGGGCATTTGGATGTTAGCACAATAACAAGCATGATCATGTTCCCTATTTTTGGCAGTGCTATGGACCTTTGGGCTGATGTTATCAAGCTCGCCGTTGCTCAGTCTCCACAGCACATGTTGCGTTGCATCGCCACCCACCCCGAAGTTAAGGGCATGGAGAGGCGAGAACAGCTGCCGCCATATCTGCAGACAAACCACAAACAAAGTGTCAGCGTGTTGAAAACGTTAAGTTCACACTGTTTGAAAGCGTGCATAGATGAATGAGACACAGGATGCTGTGCTGCATGACTGTGGCATTAACAAGATTGTGTCAGTAAAGATTTTCAGATTAGAAAGGTAATGTTTTGGAACAGATAAAAAATTGACACAACTCATTTAAATACATGCAAATATTAATCATATGATCCTCCAGACTTGTGTTTTACCCCAAACTGGTGCATGAGCTGAATGAGAGAGTCTCCAACAAACAGGACATCAGGTTCTTTGTCTTTGCTGTCAGACACAAAGCGGTTGTGCTACAGAGAGAAAAGGGAAAAGACAAATACACATATATTTTTTAAACTTTACGTGACAAATGCAGACATATTAAAAAATATCTTTTCTATATTTTTGTTATTTAAATATGGGAATCAGAGTTATGTGTTGTTGTTTTTTCTACACAATCATCAAAATAAATGATTATCTGTTTTGTTTTATTCACAAACATTAGCAGCAATGCATGCAGACTGGGAAAACCTGTCAAATGCATGTCTGTTGTTATGCTGTAGCTATGTAAAAAACCCTGAGCAGTAAACAGAAAGCTCATAATAATAATAATAATAATAATAATAATAATAATAATAATAATAATATACAAAAATGTTTTGTATATTTTTGTTATTTATATCTGGAAATTGGAAGACATATTGTATCAAAATAATGCATATTCCCCATGCCAATCTAATGAAAAAGCTGCTAATTTACTATCAGAGTTGTCTTGTTGTTTTTTATACACAATTTTATGTCATCAAAATAAATGACAATTAATTATGTTTTGTTTTATTCACAAAACTAAACATTAGCAGCAATGCAGACTGGGAAAACCTGGCAAATGCATGTCTGTAGCTATGTAAAACCCCCTGAGAAGTAAACAGAAAGCTCATAATAATAATAATTATAGTATGATTTCACACACCAGAGACATCCATCGTCCATCTCCCTGGCTGTCTTCACAGGGAGTGGGTGTGGCAGCCGGGTTTGAGTCTTCTGCACTCATGACTTGGCTCTATCTGTGTTGGGAAAGCTTTTTAACACCAGAAACAACCTGATAAATCAACAGACTACAGCTATGACTGCTAAATAAACCTAGGGAGGTAGAGTAGCCACAGCAGCTAGCTAGTAGAAACACAAGATAGATGTAGTTTAAGAGAGAAATACAGCTCAAACTCTACTAACACAGCTTGTTATTAACGTTAAACTCTGCAAGCCTGTTTTGTGCTAAACGGAAAAAGGCAGATATTTATAGAAAGAGGCTACATTTAGAGATATTAACTGAACTACCATGAAATCACAAAAATCGTCATTCAGTTTCAGGAAGTAAATTTTCACTATAGTTGCCAGTACCATTGTTGTCCACGGGCAACAACATATATATTTTCGTGTATTTTAGAGTCATCCGACATTTTATTAATACAATATACTTTACAGTAAAACTTCAGAACATACCTTGTGAAGAAATGATAAATAAAGTATTGTTTAAGTGAAGAATAATTTAAAAAGATGATTAATTTACCCCCCTTCGTCTGTGTTGAGTGGACTCGCCCTGCTCGTTGGTGCTGCGCAGAGAACTAGTGATGGGAATTCCGGCTCTTTTTAGTGAGCCAGATCATTTGGCTCAGCTCACCAAGAAGAGCCGGCTCTTTCGGCTCCCAAACGGCTCTTCATTTTATCACTTCTGCCTTTTAAAGTTCAGTCGAATTTAGCGCTGTTTAGTATGTGTGCAGATATATCACTTAAATTATTAAATATAATTATACTAAACCTTATAATTTACAGAATACCATAATTTTATATGCTGCTTCGTTTCCGACTGTCACTCATCTTGTCTGCTATTCGCGCACCACACTCATCTCTCTTTCTCTCCTCCTCTCCCTCCTGCTCTGTACCTGTAGACCGCCAGTGCGCCGCGCACCCCCGCCCCTCCCTGCTTGATGGTATGATCCTTGTCTGTCATCACTTGATTGGTCGCACGGACATCATTAACACAACATTCCATCACAGTCAGTGCATGGAGTGCCCGTGACACGGAGAAAATTGTCCTATCATTCTGCCTTGCATTAATTAAAACCTTTTTTTTTTTTAAAACGGCTCCCATCGTTCACTTAAAAGAGCCGGCTCAAATAGCCGCCTCGTTCGTGATCGACACATCATTATAGAGAACACACATCTGATCAGTATGCACAGCAGAAATAGTGGCATCATTACTGCATTACAGTGGGTTGAAGAGGTCAGACCTTACAGAGTGGTGATATGCACAGATTCAAAAGCTGTTTTGGAAAGTATACAGTCAACAAAAGCTGTAAGGCAAGATCTAATCATTGAACTGTACTATAGGCAAGGCAAGGCAAGTTTATTTATAAAGCACATTTCGTACACAAAGGCAATTCAAAGTGCTTTACATATATCATGTCATTTGAGTTTATAGCTTGTGACCTTGTGTGACATTTTTATGTATTCTTATCTTCTTTTGCAAGAAGTATCCTGCTGACATTTATCATGCTGTTTCTCATAAGGAAACATAGTTATGAACCTTTTAAAGGCAAGGCAGCTTTATTTGTATAGCACATTTCAGCAACAGGGCAATTCAAAGTGCTTTACAAAAACATTCAAGAACATTGCGACAAAGTGTAAAAGAACATTAAGACATAATTAAAACATTTATAACATTAAAGATTAGAAAATAAAAACAAGCTAAAAATAAAAGCTAGGATAGAAGCTAAAAAAAATATAACACAGACGAGTAAAAGCTCTAGTGCAGTATAAGATCATTATCTGGTTTAATAAAAGGCAGCAGCAAACAGGAAAGTTGTAAGCTTTGATTTAAAAGAACTCAGAGTTGGAGTTGGTCCTGCAGGTTTCTCTGAGAGACAGGGAGCCAGTCCTCACTAAGACCAAGAAAGTGGATCATATCAGTCCAGTTCTGAGGTCTCTACACTTGTTCCCTGTCTCTCTCAGATAATTGATTTCAAAATACTCCTGCTGGTTTATAAAGCACTAAATGGTTTAGGGGCCAACATACATTTCTGATCTTCTGCTATGTTCTGAACCATCCAGACCTCTCAGGTCGTCTGGATCAGGTCTGCATAGTGTCCCCAGAGTCAGAACTAAACATGCAGAAGAAGCAGCATTCAGTTTTTATGCACCAAATATCTGTAACAAGCTCCCAGAAACCTGCAGGACCAACTCCAACTCTGAGTTCTTTTAAATCAAAGCTTACAACTTTCCTGTTTGCTGCTGCCTTTTATTAAACCAGATTACGATCTTATACTGCACTAGAGCTTTTACTCTTGTGTGTTATATTTTATTTTAGCTTCTATCCTAGCTTTTATTTTTAGCTTGTTTTTATTTTCTAATCTTTAATGTTATAACTCTTTTAATTATGTCTTAATGTTCTTTTGCACTTTGTCTTAATGTTCCTGAATGTTTATGTAAAGCACTTTGAAATGCCCTGTTGCTGAAATGTGCTCTACAAATAAAGCTGCCTTGCCTTGCCTTGCCTTACAAACTCTTGTACAGTAGGTGGCGGTATGCAGCTTAAAGTTGGTGGCGATCCGCCAGAGAGAGAAGAAGAAGAGAGAGAGAGAGAGAGAGAGAGAGAGAGAGAGAGAGAGAGAGAGAGAGAGAGAGAGAG
>CAKAOH010013387.1:0-26606 GCA_916701665.1 Sebastiscus tertius | reverse complement strand
GTACAGTGTTACGTCATGCCAATAAAGCCATTTGAATTGAATTGAATTGAATTGAGAGAGAGAGAGAGAGAGAGAGAGAGAGAGAGAGAGAGACGCATGCATGCACACACGCACGCACGCAAACACCTACTACGTCATCATGTTGCTGAGCAACGACTTTTACAAGCCGCAAAGAAACCGACTGTTGGTAAGAAAGCAGCTCTCTTAATTAACAACTTTAAGTTTATTAAAAATGTTTCCTGACTAATTAACTGTTTGTCTCGCATGACATGTGAGAGACAAGGTTAATTACTGTGTTTCTTAGCAGCTACAGCTAAATTATATCACAATTCATACACGTGTGCTTCACGTTAAAGTGAAGACACCTGTTGGCTAAATACCTAGCTAGCTAACGAGCTAACAGTTATGTTTATTTATAATTTACAAACATTAAGGCATTGTAATCTAAACCCAAAACATACAAGGCACAATTGGATAGGAAAGATAACTTAAATTATAAAAAAAATAATATAATAACAAAATAAAAGAGTAGAAAATAATTAAAGGAACAAAAGAAAATGGTGTGTTTGGTATTAACATGAAGGACATTAAGAGTGACTTCATATTGAACAATCTGATACTGCTAAATTTTTTCATCCATGCATCCAAATGGAGGAAAATGAAACCCCTATTTTCCGTTTTCAAAAGGGACCTTGTGGACAATCATCTCAGTGCTTTAAGTATGTTTCATTTCCAGGTAACGTTACAGTATTGCGTCACGTTTTCTGATGGCCTGTGTCAGAAATGGTGACCTATGACCTTTGTCTCTGCTGACCCATGATAGATCTTTTTAGTGTTATGCAATTTTTTTTAAATAGGTGATAGAACATCAAGGATTTTATTAAAATGTTTGGTTGGTTCATTTTATTTTCTTATTTTTATTTATTTTTTTGGTTTGTCAAGCGATAAAAATATTTAATCATGATTAATAAGATAAGATAAGATATTCCTTTATTAGTCCTGCAGTGGGGACATTTGCAGTGTACAGCAGCAAAGGGGATAGTGCAAAAAACAAGATGCATCAGCTAACACAGTAAAGAAGAAGAGCTAAACAAAGTGTAACAATATGAACCATTTAAATAGAAGGAAGTATAAAAATAGGAGCAGTATATACAGTATTGACAATAAACAGACTGTTAACAAAATTGCACAAGTGGAAAATGATATTACACAGTATGAATAACACCTGAGTAGTACTGATAGACAGTTGGTGTACTGTAAAGTGCAGTTCTTGTCAATTTTTGGTGTGTATGTGGTCTACAATAGCGCTCCTTCACACACTTGCTCTCCAGTGCTAAGATGGTGTCCTGCACGGGGTGGGAGTCATTATAATAATCGCATGATTGTTTATACTTAATCGCGATTAATCACAGATCATAGATATGCTTTGTTTTTCATTGTGACAGTATGAGTTTATTAATTTAGTGATCTCTGATATTGTGTACATACAGATGCATGAGATTTGGATTTGTGTCTTACAATCTGTAAGTTAAAGCCCTTTGACATGGTGCACATGGAGTAGCCTAAATGTGCTGGAAATAGTTGCTTCAAAATGATTCGCATGTTCTGCAACTCAGGTTACAGACAGATCCTTTGGTTATTTCTATAAAGTTTCCCACCACGAAAGGACAAGAAGTTGGTAAGTGAGTTTGAATATATCATGGAGATGTGAGTCCTGCATTTGAGAAGAGCCACTCTGATACCGGCTCTGCCCATTATGGAAAGTAGATTAATTATGTGTGGAGGAGGAGACTAGCCCAGACCCACTTTCAGAAGGCTCTGTGACATTGGCTTGTTTATATGAATCTAGTCTACAGTCATAAATCCCCAGAGACTGTGGCTGTGGTCAGCAGTTATTTATTAAGGACGAAATATGTGTTGAAATACCATTTTGATTTAAATATTTTCATGCTGCAGAGATGTCTGGCCTGCACATCATATTCTACAGACTTAAGAAAACAACTTTGTCTGGTACAGATTCCCGCAAAAATCACACCATAATCATTTTAATAAAAATGTTTTTCAATGAAAATGAGAATAATAATGTAAAAATGATCATTCCCTCTAATATCGCTTATCATATCACAATTGAAATAGCAGACAAACATAATTGTAATTAAATATTTTTTCAAAATCGTTCAGCCCTAGCCAGCAACTGTGCACTGTTGTGAACTACAGGATAAGCATTTATTTATACTGTCAAAGAACGATAACTGGGTCTGAAATGCAAATATCTGTGTGTGGTTTTTATGGGCCTTATTGCAGAACACAAGCTGCTGCGATACATAAACACTAAAGGGGTCAATAAGCATGGCCATGTGATGTAACTGTTGCCATGTGTGACATTGCTAATTTGAAAATGGCTGAATCTGTTTTATTGCAGGTGAATTTAGGACAAAATCAATCTTGGAGCGAATAAAATAATGTAAATGTTGCATTTCAGCAACGCAAAATTTGGCATTTTCTGTGTGTTTTTAAATGACATGCAAATTAATTGCCTTAAAAAATGCACTCTATGTAAAAGGGCCTTTAGATAGGTTGGTTTTCAAGTATCCTCAGTTGAAGCAGAGTTAATGGTCATGTAAAGTGAGTGTTTTACTGCTACAGCAGAGACTCTGCACTCTTAAATACATTCCTAATATCCATATTATCATGAACTGTTAAGAAAAATACATATGTATGATCCGCAATGTCACAGTCCACAAGAGGGTCAACATTTTGGATTCAGACACTGTCACTGAAACATATTTGCTTGATAATCTAGTGGAGTTGGCATCATTCAGGTGCAACAGCATCCTGTAGAGGGTAACCAGCTCTATTATTAGCTCTATTTTCTACAGACTTACAAATTACTAACTGCAGTTATCTTTCTACAGAATCCAGTACAGCATGAGCCACGCGCTTGGCAGGGCTTCATCAGACAAGCAATTAAAAACAACAGATAAAAACTGTTGCTCAGTGAACAGATTCACTGCAGACTGCAAATGTTTAAACCATTATAGTAAGACAGATAGGCAGCACAAAATGAAACGCCTGAGGAGCCGCAAGGAGAGGAGTCAGATGAGAGGTGGTGGGAAAGAAGCCTCAAAGTCCATATCACATCATCATCACTGCCGTCGCCAAAGCAGTAAAGACATGACACATGTCCAGAACTGCTATCATTGTCCTTCAAGGAGAGATGCGCCGCTTCCAAATGTCATTCCTGCTGCACAAGAGCCCAGTATAATCACGGACCGTCGCCTGATAGGACACCATGGCCTGTTCAACCATGAGGTGAAGTCTATCGACATTGAACGCTTGCTAAGTGAGCAGAGGAAACTGGAGAAAAGTGGACAGCGAGGACAAGACAAGAACAATGGTACTTCACATCCATCTTCAACATCTCACATTCCTTCTCCACTCTCCACTAATGATTTATTGGGTGCTGATACTGATGAGGTTCTGCCATTTGAAACAAAAGCAGCCCGCGATGATTCCCGGAAGAAAGAGAAGGAAATCAGTAAGGGATCAGATATTACACCGGGGCAGAGACCGCAACAACAACTTGATCTTTCATCTGAAAGTTTTAAAAGCATCTCCTCATCTAAACACCGCTCCGATGTAGAGATAATCAAGAGCAAGAAGACCGTCATGTCTGAAAAGGGCAGAGAGTCACAGCTGACTCCCACTGTAGTCAGAAAGAATGTAAAGACACTAAACAGGAAGGTAAAGGGACACATGATTTCTGCTCTGGAGCACACACCAAAGAAGCAGGAGTCTCCCGTCCACCAAACACAAGCTCATGGTCTCAGCCCAAGCCCACTCCAGCTCTCCAGCTCACACACTGCAGACAGTTTTGACAAACAGTACAGGAGGCAAGATCCCGGCTATGTATCGAAGTCCGTCAGTGCAGTGGCAGCCTGTTTGTGTGACTGTCTGCAGTTCCCGCTTCTGAGGAGGAGAAACCTGGTGGCAGAGAGCAGGGAGGTGCTGTTGAAAACTCTACGGCAGAGGCATGGACCCCAGCTTCAGGAGAACCTCCTGGAGGTGCGGCGATGCCTCAGCTTTGGTGCTGATCCCGCAAAAAAAGTCCAAGATCAGAAGCCAACCGTGATCGATCCAGGTAGGCACTGAAATACAAGACAACTCGGACTCTCAGTGTAAAAATAAAATATGGTGAAGTGTTAAAGATCATGGTTGTTTTTAAGTGGTAACTCTTTTTATATATACTTTATTGCAATGTTTCTTTCCTCATCTTCCAGACAACTGTTTACTTCAAAGTTCGTTAGTTCATTGCACATTTTTATACTTTTTACAGAAGTTAAATGAATAAATAACAGAAAATAACGAAGAGGCACAAAACTCAACCAAAATAAAGGGGGTGTAGGAAAAGCGGGTATTGGGATTAAGATGGGGGAGGCGTACCTGTTTATCACAAATCTTGGACTAGGTTATTTTACTCAATGTTACTGTATGTTTTTATCATGCGTCTGTATAATCACACAATTCTTATATTGAGATATGGTGGTTCAGTTCTCATCTAGAAATGAGTAACATTATTTACATGGTAAAAAACTGACATTTTTACTATTTGATGTATTGGTATAGATAACATCTTATTACCTCAAAATTGATAATACTGTTTTGATAGTTATCCATCTTTAAAGCTGCCCTGTGGAGTTATCTTGTAAACAAATGTTATATTTACATTCAGTGTTATTTACCAAAACAGTGTATCCTTGAGACCCGGCAAAGGCGTTGAATGCATTTCTTTCCTCCTAAAACATTTACAAAGCTGTTTCATTTTTTCACATTTTAAAACGTTCATTGTTTACATCACTGTTTACTAGTTTTCAGTCTTCTTCTTCGTTGCCCTTGTTGGCGCATCACTACATTTCTTTGCACGCCAAGTCAATTTTATTTATATAGCCCAGTATCACAAATCGCACGTTATCACCGCCAACTGTCAATCATTCAGAATAGCAGGAATGTGTATTGTGTGTCCTGCAAGCTCTGCATCTTTCAAAGTTACTGTCTTTTAGTACTAAATTCCCTCTTCATGTGTCCATGGACAGTGTTTCGCTGTTAATCTTCAGTGGAGGGATAATATCAAAAAGGGAATTTTGTGCTAAAAATACTATAACTTTGGAAGATACCCACTTGCTTTGTCTGACTCTAACTCATATTAACTTCAGACATTTTTGCACAGAACAAGGACTGTGGATTTTGTCCCCATCATTTACATTGAAAGCACATGAGGGTGACATCTTTTAATGGCCAGTAAGACCAGGAGGGAGGATAACAGCAAGGAAAACCTGTTTCATTGTTCATGTGGGCACCTCACTATTGTTTTAAGACATTATTATTATGAACCCATCCCTTAAAGTGGCCTTTGTTTGGAGTTCAATTGATAGTAAATGTCTTGTGTTAAAACAGCAGCACATATAGTTTGTGGGCAGTTTTTCAGTTGTGTCTCCTCCTTTTTAGATGCATACACAACAGCGTGTCAAGCCGATACTGCCAGCGTCCCATGTTTTGACAACCAGAAAACCACATCTTTCAGAATGATGGGAAGTAGACATTTTAACTGGAAGTCCAGGCCACAGCCACACCGAAACCTGGAACAGGTAAGTTCACTCTGTCCCTCTCGTATTCATTACACATATAGTTCAGCTGTTATTGTTCCTTTAGTGAGCCTCAGGTAATTTAAGATTCCATTACAATGCTTTCTGGTTTTCATGTAAAGACTGCTGAATGGTTAACAAGCCCTGTGGAGACTTCTGTCAGCTTTTTGGATGATATCCTCAGACCTACTTGCCCCCCTCAGTTCTGCATGGACTTTGAGCCCTCTGAAGGTACAACCAGTGATCATTTGTTCTCTCCCACCTCATGCTGGGGAGAAAAAGCCTCAGCATCTCAGCCCTGGGAAGACAGTTTCAACAGGCTAAAGAGCAACAAGGCTACGTTTGATTCATTCGAAAACAGCTTTATGAACCACACCAGAGCAGTTCCAGAGAGGAGTAGTGCATCTCAATACAGTGGCAGCAACATCCAGCCTTTCTTTCCTTATCAAACACAGCTGCCAGATAGACGTTCAGCAGAGCCAATGCTCTTTCCCCAGGAGAAAGACCCATTTGAAACTGACAGATACTCTTTTGCTCCCTCCTTCTCTGCCCAAATTCACCGTCCTTTCAGCTTCCAGTCTTTCAGCCAATTCAGTCATCCTTCAGTTTGCCCTCCCCTCAGGTCCCACCACACTGACATGATACATTACCCTCCATCTCACCAGCTTGAAAGAGACCCAGCAGCTCCCCTTTCTTCTTTCCTGAGCCCTGAGCACTGGTCCTTCCCTCCTATGAGACTGTACTAATGTGTGGTGAAGCTCTGCATAGAGACATGACTGTGAACATTTCGTTGGCTAACTAAAATAACAATGCTCTCTTAATTCATACCATCAAGTCTTTTTTGTTCACAGTCAACAAACATATACATTGTGTGCTCATATTTGATTAAAAACACAGTATTAAATGTAATAGCAATAGCTGACATTACCTCTTTTTTTCTTTCGTCCCATTTATGCTGAGATAAAGAAATGCATAATTATGTATTGTTTGCATCGTTGGAGCATTTTTTAATATGCAGAACTGTACACATTTCATCTTTAACACAGGTGTTATAATGGGACATTGTTACAGACCAAGAATTTTAGCCAAGAATGTGCTATTGTGAAAGCTATTTGGTATTTTGTTGTGTATGTGGGCTACAATTAAATGCAATGAAACACACATTTGTACAATTGTGCAATAATAAAACAGACATGCAATGTCAAGTATTGTATTGATAATTTCTGACAGTTACATATGCACAATGGTGCAACGGCATACGCACGCTGTATCATGTTTCAGTTTGTTTGGGACCAGAGCCATGGCGGAGAGAATAAAGGGCACTCAAATGAGGGCACTACTACTAATAAACCTGAGGGTAAGCCCCCAGTTTTTTCCCTGATAATGCTGCGTTGTGAACAACAAATCAATGTTGAAATCGGCAGGAGGAAAGCTAGTAATAACCTGTTAGAAGTTGGTGGGCAGCACAGTCCTACTCGGCTAAATAACGGAGCTACTAACGTTAACGGAGGTTCCATTGAGTTACATTTTGATACAGTCAAGCTCTGTTCAGCAAAAAATGAGTATTGGGCGAAGGTCAATTTTAACTCTATCATGATGTGTTCAAATGTAATCTCATAAAATTTAGTTTTTGGCAAGAAACTTGAATGAATCCAGTTGTTTTAAAGAGATGTTTTCACATCAATATAAAATGGATATTAGAGAGGGAATTATGACCTGTTTAACTTCCTAACACTAGCTCTAAGCAGTTTATAATACAGCATTAAAATTACTGAGAACATTTTTTTTTTAATCAAAGCAAATGAAAATACCATAATTTAATTTCATTTAAATTGTGTTTTTATACAAATAATCGCTATAGATGACAATAACAAAGTACAGTACAGTATTGTGTACAGTAAAAAAAAAGCTGTAGCGGTGTAATTCAAACTCTGTAATTTACCATGCATATAAGGTATTTTGTGTAAATATATCGAGCATTGAATAACATCAGATTTAAAATGTTATTCCTTCATTTAGCGCATAGATTTCAAAAGTGGCAGATAAAATTTCTGAGTGGCAGACAAAAAAAATACTTGCCTGCCACAGTGGCAGGCAGTGAAAAAAGTTAATTTCAGATCCGGCTTACAATGCATCACACTACATATTTACACCATATTTCACGACCCTCTCTCAGCAGCAGAAAATTTGATTATTCATTTAACATATTGAGAGGTTTGTCTTGACAATCGCAAATAAAATTGTCAGATCTTTTCAAGGTAGCAAGTAACAGTTTTCATCTGATATGTGAGTATCAAAATTTTTAATATCTTCTTCTTCACGGCCTTGACTGTAATTTTCTTCTGTCTCGAGTCTGCTCCCTCTTCTCATTGCCCTACGTAGCTGGTTCCAGAACAGCTCTTGGGCCTGGTTTGGGTTAGTGCAGTCTGGGCCAGGCCACTGCAGATAAGTCTTTTTCAACATGATTTTCCTCATACGGTGATAGGACGACATGTGCCTCTCAGAGATTGGCTCCAGAAACACGAGCAGGAGAACGTCCCGATGCTCATCGAAGAGTCGGTAGCTGGCCAGTTGGATTTCCAGAGAACACCACTCACTTCTTAGGAAATTCCTGCTCACCACACAAATAGTTTTACGGCTGCTATATACAGCAGAGACGATATTGTCCACAATAAAGCGGCCCAGCTCAAAGTCCCTGTGATGTAGACAAAGTTTAAAAGGGGATCCATTTCCCTCCAGGTTGGGCATTAACTGGTCCATGACCCATTGTTCATCGGAGGAATTATAGGAAATAAATGCATCATATTTACAATTTTCCTCCTCTTCTCTGAGTCTGCGCCACTGCTCGCCAAACCAGGAACGGAACACATAGTAGCTGTACTTCATTTTCCAGTAGAGTTTAACATAAAGTAAAGGAGTTACTGTGAACAGAAAGATCACAAATGCTGTGCTAAAGAATAGGTACTCTCCTAGATCTATGAAACAAACTTTGGTGTCAAAATTGTAGAAGTTGTGTTTTGCATCGTGTGGGCATGGAAGATTGTAGAGATAGACAACTTGGACTTGTGGGTTATGGACTGTCCAGTTTTGCAGAAAGTTGTTCTTGCAGGTGCAGCTTAAAGGAGTGTCACGTATGTCAAGGTAGTGGAGTTTAGGTAAGCTTTCAAGTGCATCAACCATAACACTCTGCATCACATTTCGGTTGAGCTGCAGTATGCGTAACTGTGTAAGATCCCCAAAAACCTCCTTTGAGAAGTTCTGAATGCCCATATTTTCTACAATCAATTTAGTCAAATTTTTTAGATTTTTAAAGATTCCTGGTTGTAGTTGTGTCACCCCAACACAGCAGTTATCCAATGTGAGGAACTGTAAGCTTGTCAGATCATCAAAGGCATCAGGAGCAAGATTATAGATGTTATTGTTGGTGAGATACAGAGATGTCAGTGAGTGGAGGCCACGGAGAAAAGTGCGGGGTAAAACAGTGAGACCATGCGGCCGCTGGCTATCCAGTTTCAGATCCTTGAGTTTGCTGAGATTCATAAATGGTGAACTGATCTCTTCATGGAGGAACTGAATCTGATTACTGTGTAAATCCAGCACTGTTAGTGTGTCTTGAAATACACGATAGAGGGAAGTGTCAATCTGTTTGAGGTTGTTTCCATCTAGATAGAATTTGGACAGACTTTCTAGTCCATCAAGGCCAGATGGCTGAAAATGAGTGATCTTATTACCTCCTAGGTCCAGTGTAGTAAGATTCCTGAGACTGAGGAAGGTCCCATTAAAAATGACAGAAATACGATTGTTGCGCAGGTTTAGGATTTGCAGGTTCAAATTATCTTTAAAGGTGTAATTGAACAAATCGGTTAAGAGATTGTTGTCCAAACGGAGTGTCTCAAGCCTTTCTAGCCCGTTGAAAGCTTCACGCTCGATAAAAGAAATCGTGTTAATGTTAAGCTTTAGCGTCTTGATATTTTGTGTATGATAGAAAGCATAAGAGCTGACTGAGAGGATGCGGTTGTAACGATAGCTCAGCTCTTCCAGATTTGTTAAATAAGTCATATTTTGTGTTTTACAGGATTGGAGGAAGGTGAGATGATTATGTTCTGCTATGAAGCTTTTTATTAGCGTCTGTCTATTAAGAACATTAAGACAATTTGTGCTTTTCAGGTTGTTGTGGGATAGATCCAAAGTCCCTGTGATATTAGGACAATCGTACAGTGTGGAGCTTGTTAGATTCTTGATCTCATTACTACCCAGGCGTAATTTTTGAATCCATTTCACCTTCCTCTTTAACAATCTGCATAGCATGGTCAGGTTGTCATCTTTTAGACCCATGCCAGAGAAATCTACGTGATTTGCATTGACGTTGCTGATGTTTAAAAACTCCAGTACCTTGACACTTGTTGAACGCAAACACAGATAGTTTATGTGCCTCAAATCCACTCCTTGAAAAGCTATCGAAGAGAGCTCACGATTGTATGACAAATCTAGCAGTTTGATGAACCCGAGGAAAGAAGGCTTACATCCTAATGTCAACAGTTTATTTCTACTTAAATATAATGTAGTGAGGGATTTGGGTAGTGACACATTGTGTGTGAGAGAGGTCAACTTGTTAACACAAAGATCTAGTATTCTCAGATTTGTTAGATTTGACACAGACTCAGCAATCACTGAAAAGTTTGCCAGAAAGTTTTGACTCAAGATTAAAGTGTCCAGATTGAGAAGAGTGGAGAAAATGCCCTCTGGAAGCTGCCTTAATGTATTGTTTTTCAGCGAGAGAACGGTGAGGTTGTGCAGGTCTTCAAACACAGAAGGGTTGAGCTCTGATATGTTGTTGAAGGACATATTTAGAGACTGGAGTCGAGTCAAGGTTTGGAAAGCAAATTGATCGATTCTACTCAAGTGATTCTGATCCATTCTGAGGTTTTGAAGGCTTGATAAATTAACAAAGCTCTTGTTGGGAATGTGCCACACAGGATTAGAGGAGATGGTGAGATCGATGGCAGATGATGGCAGGTCATTTATAATAGCATGCATGTTCTTCTCCTTTCGACGGATGCATTTGAACTTTTGTCCAGTTGAGTATTGGTCTTCAATGCAGTTGCTGAAGCTGTAACCACTGATGAGTTGAACCACACCAAGAACAACTGTCACCGACAACAACTGATAAGTTAGACTTGCCATTTTGTCTTGTTGCAGTTGCAATTACTTTCATCAGTTTCTTTGTTGGTTTGGTCAAGAAGTGTCAAGAAGGCATCTTGTTCAACTGAACATGGTACAGGAATCTGAGGACAGAGAGCAGAATTTATGTCACTTATTGTACACGCGAATTAAAAAGTTGCATTTTCAAATCACGCTACTTTCTAAATAGATCAATCCTATTACGGAGCTGCTACCACAATCCTTAGGTATATATTACCATCCATAATGTACATGTTGTAATATTCGCATAGAATATATTGATAAGACAAGTTGAACAGCAATAGAGACAGAGCACAACGCGTCATACTCCACAATATGCAACCAAAGGCTGAAACGCTAACAAAATGCTTGTAGCTAGCTAAAAACATTATATTTCAGCTTATCAATGGATTATTTTAGCACCTTATGTCTACCAGGGGTGCAGTTGATAACTGAAATGATGATGGGGCAAGTAGCTGTTAGCAAGCTATTGTTATCTATGTGTTCGTAAGCTACTGTAGTTAGCGAAGACACTTGCAAACCTAATACAGCATAGATTTCTGATGGATCCACATTCTACAATAACACAGAATGCATACTGTCAAAATGCTTTGGCTTAATTTACAGAAATATAGTTAGCCTAAAACTGACATTTGGACAAATTGCTTGCTGCACATGTAGGCATACTGAGTGTCAGGATCCCACAGTTTTCCCATTCTTCCTGCTCATGCCTCGAATCTTATTGCCTATATCCACTTCTGTCTTCTTAAAAACTTAGTTTTTCAGTTTGCCAGCTTATAAAAACTTTTCTGGGTTCTTTACCCTGTTGGTAGTGCGTCCCATCCCAAAGTAGCTTTTTTGCCTTTTTCTGTTGTTTGCTAGAAGACGGAAGAGACAAGGAGGCACCTTTACGCAATACAAAGTCAATGGAGAGTGATGAATTGTTTTCCCCTTCGGTATGGGTGGGACTTAATTGCGCTCTGTATGTATGTTAGAACTATGAGATAATAACAAATTTCCCTATTGGATGCTAAACAATGCTTGATTGTGATTGGTCCATACGCAGATATAGATTGTCAGCACAGTTTCAATGAAGTTCACCTTCCTGCAAGACAGCGAATCCTGTATGTCTCCGGTACTTTGAGTTATAGCACGTTGACATCTGCAGTAATATATGTACATACATATTGTACAAAACAAGACATGGTGTCAGAGTAAAATGATTATCAAATGAGAAAAATGGACATCGCCAGAGTTCCTTCACCCCATATGGACTTGGATGCATGCAAGCTGCGCAAAACATGGAGCAAACTAAACTTCACACGTATGTATTGTTCTCTGATCCATTCAAGAGGAAAGGGGATGATAAATGTAGCTGCTGTACCTGCTCCTTTGGGTCGGAGATAAAGGGCGATATATTTATAACACATGGACACTCATGAAAGATGAACCTTTTAAGTGTACGTCATGCAAATGACAGTGAAGTGATGATAAGGGACCATCGTGTGGTTTTTGGAATTCATTCACCTCGAGTGAGAGAGAAGCTACTGAACATCGGTTCCGACCTAACATTGGATAAAGCAATAGAAATGCGAGGTCTCATGAAATAGCACAAGCACAGATGGAAATGTGCCAAAACAGGACCAAAAGAAACCCAGATAACGTCTTAAAGACAGAACGAGACAGAGAGCACCCTAAAGTATGTGGCTACTGCGAGAACAAGACTCATGGAGTAAAAGACAGCTGCCCAGCAAAAAAAAAAGTAGTGAAAGATATGCAAAAAATACAACCATTTTGCAAAGGTGCGTGTGTCATTCCAGGCAAAAAAAAAGGAGTGCACACAGTAAGTGAAAATGAGTCAGACAAAAATGCAGATGAGGATTTGTTTATTGATGCTCAATGCCAAAGATTTGAAAAAGGTCATAAATGACCACACTACCCTTTACCTACTCTCAACAATATCACATCCAAGTTGGCAGGAGCCTGCTAAGTCAGTATCATGGATTAGGCTACTGGGCTATAAAGCTCACAGAGCAGTCATTCAAATTGACCACATTCAACATTGTGTTTGGACAGTACCGATTCCTGTGCTTACCTTTTGGACTAACAATGTCCTCATCTAGTGCAGAAACAAGAAATAGCATGACAAAAACATTTGTGCCATGACGAGCACGATCTGTATCACAGAGGTCAGCTACCTTGGGCACCATATCACTAAAGACGGAATCAAGCCCAATACAGCAGAGATTGCAGCTGTGACAAACATGGAGCCACCAAAGACAAAGTTGAGCTGGAAACCATCATTTGCATAGTTAACTACTGGTCTCGGACATCAACGCACCCATGCGTCATCTGTTCAGAGTCCAGCGAATTCATAAGGGATGCATGAAAGAGCTAATCACACAAGAGCCAGGTGCAGTCCTAACATATTTTGACCATAGCAAAGAGCTTAGGCTACAAGTCAACGCATCTAAGCACGGACAAGGTGCAGTCCTACTGCAAGAGGGCAAGCCCATCAGCTACTTATCTAAATCACTAACTGACAGTGAAGTCAAGAGCTGTATGCCATTTCATTTGGATACAAACGTTTCCACGAGTACGTCTCTGTCCTCATGTCATTGTAGAAAGTGACCACAAGCCACTTAAGTCCATGCTAAAACCGCTTGCAGCAGTGCCTCCAGGGCTGCAGAGGATGATACTTCAACTAGAGAGGTACGATTTTACTATCATCCACAGACCAGGCAAGGGCAAGTGCAAAAAATAAATAACATGACACTTTGAACTGTTTGCGACCTCAGTTCAGTCTAGCAGGGTAACTTCATCTCATCTTACTTGGTGTATGCAGTGTTTCTCACTACTGTATAAGGTGCTGGGTGAGTGTGTTTGTGTGTGAGATAGAAATGTTGCAGACACTCTCCAATAAGGCACTGTCTGACCAGGACAACAGCCTCAGAGAAGGCATGGACATGCAGACACATACAGTACAGTATATAGCAGCTCATCCTGTCACTGACACTAATGCCTACATACACTAGAATACTTTGAAAAGACTTAAGTGTGACACCCTCTCACATCTAAACACAATGTGTCATAAGTCACAGAGTTTGTAGTCACCGACTATAAGATTTTGCAAAGACTGGGGATCTTGCAGGGTCACTATTTGCCCTCTTTTGCGCCTCCCCAGAATTTCCCTCATGTTTAGTGTCTACCCAATTTGCTGCTTTCTGTTTGGTGCTAGAGATAGCACACCTATTGGTTGTTGACAATGTTCACATCATAAATTTCCCAATCTCAGTTTTATGACCACCTTACATCAAACGAGGAAGTAAGTGAGAAAGTCATCATCCCTACCTCACTGCATGCAGAGATGTTGTCCCCAATACATGCAGGTCACATGGGCATAGAAAAGTGCAAACGGAGAGCCTGTGACATCCTGTTTTGGCCCGGGATGAACAAACAGATTGAGGAGATGGTTGGAAAGTATCCCACCTGTCTCGAACATAGGCCTTCCAACACTAAGCAGCCCATGATAAGCCACAAGATCCCAGACAGGCCATGGCAAGCAGTCCCTGCTGATCTGTTTACATGGAACAATGTGAACTGTGTAGTCACAGTCGATTTATAAAGCTGGTTATTCAAGCTTGACAAGCTACACAGCACAACAATCTCAACATGCTGTTGCCAGACACAGCATACCAGAGACTGTTGTTACGCCCCTCAGTGCGAATGTAGAGATTTAGAAATCTTTGCCAGCACATGGGAGTTTACCTGTATAATCACCAGTCTGCGCTACGATACTCAAGGAGTCTCAGAAAGGGGTCTCTCTGAGACTCCTTGAGTATCGTAACACTCCAGTTGAACGCTTCAAATCACCTCCCCAGCTGCTTATGAACCGCTTATGATCAAGCCTACCCAGCACCCACCAGCAGCTTCAGTTCAAGGTGGTTAGCCACAGAGATTTTCATGCCAGAAGTTGGACTTGTAAGAACATGTAAAAGGGTGCAGGAGGATTGCTGCAATACAAAAAAAGAAACCTGTGCAATGTTATTGATATTGAGTTACATTACAAAGTATACATTTATATACTATAGTGTGTAATCAAGCTAAGTGATAGTTCAGAAACAAATTTGCAATGGTTATGTTGAAGTATTGCGTTTTTACTGAGTTTTGGTTTTGGCTGTATGTGATTATAATATAAATGAGTTATGGTTATTAACACCACACTGATAACATACAATACTGTAATCAGTAATATACACAATGGTTATTTTCTTTAAAGAGAGGGAGATGTAATATTAGCATGGAATATATTGGTAAGACTTGTTTAACAGCAATTTTAGAACTATGAGTTGATAACAAATATCCTTATTGGATATGCAGAAAGAGACTGTCAGCGCAGTCTCAGTGTTTGTGAAGTCCACCTTCCTGCAAGACTGCCAACCTGTGTGTCTCCGGTATATTAAAGGTGCTAAATTCGAAATTCAGAGCATATCTCATGCCTCCACACGGCTCTCAACATGGCGACGGCTGAGCCGGCGGCTTGCAGCTAACAGTGCAAAACAACGGCAATAGTGCTGACAGAGCTAACAGTGAACCAGAGGGTGGGATGGCATTATCAGCTGTAACCGCCGGGTGAGCTAGCCAGTGTGGCACGCTTACATGCTCTAAATGGCACACGCGTCCGGTCCCGGCTATGCCAACGAAGCACAGAGAATCTAGGATAACAACACACACAGAGGGAGAGCAACTTCATTCTCTGCTCAGGTAGACATTACTCCTCCATATCTTTACATAGCAAATAGTTGTTTGATGCTATATTAATGCTCTGAATATCATGTCCATGATGGTTTTGCGGTATATTCAGTAGACCCATACTGTGTAATCCTACACTAACTCTAACAGTATTTTGTGTGTTTCATTTACCAGAACCAAAGCTCTAGTTTTACCAGGTTCCAATAAGTGTCTCATGTCCTAGCATCCAATAATCCCTACCTGAGGTACTGTTGTGTTTCCCAAGAAATTTGAACCTTGTAAATGGATGACTGTGTTCCTCTTTTATATGTTTTCATATCCCTTTTCACTCTGCGCTTGTGTTCCTCCTTCACCTCCTGACATTTTTTCACTTTGTTATATTGAAATTGTTAAAAACATGTCATGTTTTTAACATGTCATGTTAAAAACATGACATGTTAGCTAAACAGCAAATAACTTGGCCTAGAGTTTACTGCTGCGGCCAGGAATGGGCTATAGACTACAAAATGATTGCGACATTTTGTGACAATCCCCGGTGAGTAACGGCAGCATTAGCAAATAATCCTTGGACATTTTCTCTCATAAACATCCTCCATTATGTGTCCTACGTTTATACAGTACATACACTTTTAGTCTAAAACTGGCTGTTGTCCCAGAAACATCACCTGCAAATAACAATGCTATCCTGTGAAAAGTCACCCTCTTATAATCTTTCATACAATATTTCACACTCTTCTCTGATCAGAAAAATACTTGCCAGTAGTTGCCAAGTATGTTACTATATTTGAAGTTAAAATTAATAACATTATTTAGCCATGACAGCCTCACCTGTTCAAATGAATGCTGTTCTTCTCACCTTGCCTCTTCAGAGAGCTTCTCGTACCGTGGATATCTTGGATACACACTAAATCAGGAAGAGGAACATGGGTGCAACCCATTCTTTTCCTTCCATAGTCAATCACTACATGATAATCCAAGAGGTTTTTATTGAAATACTGTTGCTTGAATTAATAAACATTAGTTAATTAAACATACATAAATTAGTCCTTTTATTGACCGTTAGATGATATACATGATATACATTATTGAATAACATTGTATACAAGAAAAGCTGTATTCAGGTATAGTTTCATTTCAAAATAAATAATGTGTGTAAATTCACCATTATAAATGATTTACTGTAAGGAAAAAGTCCCTGTTCTTCATTTCCTTCTTCATTCCTTCACTGGATTGTTGCATAATGACTATTTCATCAGTTACTTATTATTCAGTGTTCAGTGTAAAAGTTTAGGCCTGATGAAATATTGAATTTATTCTCTGTGTATTCTCTTTTTTCTAAGTGTGTGTGTGTGTGTGTGTGTGTGTGGTGTAGGTATAATAGCAGTAATAAAGATAGAGCAATAGAATAATAAAGTGAAACAAAATGGCAATTCAATCTTATTATCAGGCAATTATTCTTACATTGTAAACCTTGTTCTACATCATTTGGCAATACCGTACCTAATTATGGTCATGCCAGTAGATTTAAAATTTGAATTTGAAATACAGAAATCGTGTCCAAACCAAGGGAAGTAAATTTCCACATATGTTCTTTCTTTGTAATTTGAAAATTAGACTCAACGTCCAATCTTTTTATCCTCTCCTCTTCTGCTCCCGTGCCATCTGACACAGTCCACACAGAGGCAGGCAGGCCATGATTACCCAGTCGTCACACACCGAGCCCTGGGAAGAAACACAGGGACGGTAAACTGGTGACAAACATCAATAATCTCATACAAAAAGTAAAAGATCGGTTGGGGTGAACAATATCTGTTTTGTCATGATTTTTTCATTATAAAATCATTGTTTTTGTGGCTTAATGTGTGTTAACTTACCTCAATGTGGTATCTGCTGCGCATGCTTGTCCTCAGAGCAATCATGGCACCTGGAAGGAAGGGCAGGCAGCAGCTGTCCCCGTTGTCCTGCGCCACCTTACAGCCCAGGATACAAGGGATGAACGTTGCGCAAAGACCTGGAGGTGAGAGACATATTGTCACATTTTGAATTCATTTCACAGTGTTGCTTCATTTCTGCTTGCTTCCACAAACACATGCAACTCTTACAGATGCCACAGTCTTCACAGCAGTCGCACACATTTGAACTCCAGTCTGATACTCCGGACGACACGGAGTACTGTGTGACAGTGACCTGAGGCTGCGAGCTGATCGCATTTGACTGGAACGCCATTACTGTAAGTAGAAGCAAAGGAAAATTAAAACGTAAAAACAGATCATACTGTACTATGTCATATTATATTATTAGCCCAAAACCAATATCCTGCTCCCTGTCCAGTCCTGTGCTGTCAAAGCCTTTTCATTCCAACCAGAGACAATTTAATTTCATTAATAGTGCCAGAGAGGGAGGCATTAAATCAGTTCAGTGCAATTAATTGGAATGAAAAACATAAAACATAACTCTAACACTCTTCCATGTAGCAGGACTCACCTGTTCTCACCTCCTGAGGTTCGTGTATGGCTCTTGAAAAGGTGGTCTTACGGTATAGACGATCACGGGCTAAATCCACAAATGGGAGGGCAAAGGCATGGCCACAACTTTTATACCCAGTCTGACATCACTCTCACACCGGAGCCCAGTATCTGTGCTGATATGACATGGCAAACAATGACCATTTTGACAGGTGCAGTCACCTTGTAAAGACAAAACATGGTGTTTAGTTTTGGGGCGTATCACCTTTCAAATGGGTGCACCTAATATCGTACGTGGTCTTTATCAGCATACAGTGATTGAAGAGCGTAGAGTGCATATTTGTGTTTCAGGAACTTATAAACCAGGTTTTACATTTAGGACAGGTGTGGTGTGTGTAAACACTGTGGGCCCAACTCTATGAATGAGAAAATAATAGTAAAAAAAATGAGCTGTGCTGACCATCAAGCACAGACCTTGGTTGAAAAAGGGTTTGTACTCTTGTGCTGCAACACGTGTATAGTCATTGGTACATATGTGAATTTGTATAGTATGTCCAGCTGTACACAATGGCCTATAGAAAACACTGGTGAGCAACACTAAAGGCTCCAGGACACTGATTTATTTTTTTTACCTATTTATTTAAGGATCCACTTTGGATCCCTTTTAGCTGTAGACCCAGTAATAATTGTAATGGAGTCTTTATGGAGTTCATATACAACACGTAAGACAAAAACAACATTATAGAAGTATAAAAGTGATTTTAGTGGGTTTTATTTCATAACAATGACTGGCTCTCTACATTATCCCGCTTATTAAACAGCTACTTACTTAAGAAATCCATCATTTGATACAAAAAATGGTCCTCCAGATTCCAAGATCAGAACTGTGCCCATAGCAACGGTCTGTTATGCATAGCAACGGTCTCCTATAAAGAAATAACATACCGTAGAATGCCGTAATTGACCAATCAGAATTGAGTATTCAACAAAGCCACGTAATAAATAATAAAACAAACATTGACTCAAAACAAAATACAAAGATACCAATTACAACATTACATCATTAGGTTAGGCTAAGTTTTTCAAGGTTCAAGTTGCTGAAATAATAAGTAATATAGTTGCAAATATACACAAATAACAATAAAATAAACATACAATTGACACAATTAAATAAAATTGAACAAACTACAATTAGTATGAAACACAAACAGGATGTAATGCAAAAACAGTTTAGCATATAGTTTGATGAAAACAAAAGTTAAAGAGTAACTTTAGTATTTTTCAACCTGGACCCTATTTTCCAATGTGTTTGTGTCTAAGTGACTAAATTGGACAACTGTTTTTGAAATTGGTCCAGTATTGAGGGATAACACTGTAACTGGCAGCCACGAGTGCAATTTTTAGCCACTGACAGGCTCAGATTGTCGTCATAAGTGTCTGACAACATTATGGAAAGGACTCTACAGAGAAATAAAATGTGTCTCTTATCTTTGGCTTGATCCATCAAATTCAAAGATCTTTTAGATAACACTAAGTTACACTTTTCTGTACTCCAACACAATAAACTCTGCCCAACTGGCGCTCTCATTTTCACCATGGATGTATTCCACTATTATATATATATATATATATATATATATATATATACACACAGAGGTGTAAACAGTTTGTAAAATAGTAAGTAGAGTATATAGAGCATATAGAGCTGTATACATTTTGACTGAATTTTGACTGTGCTTCGTGTTATACCTGCTGGTCACTAGTACAGTACTAGTAAATATCCCGGTACCTTTTAAACATTTATAAAACTGCTAAACAGTGGAGACACCAGGTCCTCACAGCTCTAAAACATACTTTATATTGTTTTATCGCCTTGATACTACATGATTTATTTCTTTTATTACGCATACAGCCGTGGAGTCCGTGAGAGGAAGTTAAGCCAATGTCAACGAAACACAAAGGTTAATCCTATAAGCAATATTGAACCACTTGTTAAATGGCTTATTTTTTTGTAATATAATATATGTAATAAACAGTATAAGCTCGTAATGTACAGTGTATAAGTGGGCTTGGTGATGTGTAGAGAGACTGTGGTGATATAAATACATGCATAATCATTACTTGATCATATCATGGTCATGCATTACATTACAGCTTACATTTAGGAACTTTTTTAGGAACTATATCATTTTTTTTTTTTACCATTAAATTACCAGACACATTCAGTTTACCCTACCTTAGTAGGTTGTAGAGGTGTGGCATTAAATCCATGTGCGCACCAGATTACATGCAGTATATACCTAATTTAACAATGTGCTTCTGTGGTGTGTGTTGCACTGTTCATCACACAAACAAGTCGATTAAAGGAAGCCAAGCATCAGTGATGTTGCACAATGGTATAATTCACCAGAAGACCCTCAGTCGAGACAGAGAAAACCGCAAGAGTGTTCAGTTCCTCATGCATTTTAGCTGTTTAGATTTTCATAAAGTAATACTGAAGTGGGGTTTTGTTCATTCTGTCCTTTCTGTCTGTCTCTCGTCTGGTTTGTGGAAGTAAAGCAAAAAAAAAAGGGCTCTGTGACTCATCGCCGCATTTTAACTCTCAACCAGCATTTGAGTGCTGCTGAGCTGAGTCTGCATGTGTTTGTCTGTGGTCAACAACCATGAGTTTAAGTGGAATTCTTTGACTCTACGCTGCTGAAGTGTTTGCTCATATCACAACATTATTCAAAGTTGTTCAAGTTGCTTTACAGAGCATGAAAGAGATTTAAATGTATTTCCTTCTTTTGACAAATATGATTATTGAATTTTTCACATAACATAAAAAACAAACCCCCAAAGACACTTTGAATATAATGTAAGTAAGGCACATTCTGCTACCGTACTTGCTGACAAGGTACTAAGATCACATCTCGGTGGAAAAGAGAATCTGACTCTTATTAATAACAAAACCGCTCAGAATTCAAAAATGAAAAAAAAAAAAAACTTTGTTTGCTTGGCCTGTTCATGGTTTTCCATGACAGAGCAATTTTATGTTCAGCTTCAAGTAAACAGAATATAACCATCTTCTTATTCGTGTTATTAAGTTTACAGTTTACTGAGAAACATCCGAAAATACACAATTTAGAGCATAGTGGAAACTGCTCTTTTGTGGCAATGGATATAGTCATTATTATCTCCTTCCAATAGTATGGTTGGGCATTCCTAAAGGCAATGCAACAAGCTACCCTCGTGTACACTACATTTGATACATAAATCAGGTGTATTAGAGTTAATGCGATGGGGTAAAACTGGAGTAATGTATTTCATTTTACGGCGTGTAGTGCATTTTGCAGATGTCATTTTGGTATAGGTTTGTCCAAAGCACCTCTGATAAGCATGTTCATGTCCCCCCACCAAGAGGTTAACCGCATAGATGAGCCAATCATTCATTTCCTGTTGTTTTCTTTTGAAATGGAATCAAACAGTATATGGTATACAGGATGTTCTTCATCAGCCCATTTGTTTGCATCCTGTCTTCTTAACAAGATCTGAGGGTTAAAGTAAGTAAGAACTAAGTTGTTTCCTTCCACATTTATAAATAGAGCTCGACTTTTCACTTTGCAAAATTACTGGAGTTAAAAAAAAAAAAATCTCTAAAATCAAAACCAGAAAGTAGCTTGAAATATTTTGCACAGCATTTTTTTTTCTTCAACAACTTCATATTTTGACAAATTGTAAAATTCATGACATTCAAAGAATGCTTCTGAAAGTTTTCACCAAGTTATTACAATACGGTCTGAGTGTAATGTTTAATAAATCATCTCAAAGCAGAACATGAAGAAGAAGATAGTGGAGACTGTGAAATGTCCAGTCTCCACTATCAGTATTCAGAGTATTCAGATCTTTTACTTAAGTAAAAGTAGCAAAACCACAGTGAATAAATACTCTAAGTAAAAGTCCTGCATTCAAAATCTTACTTAAGTAAAAGTACAAAAGTATCAGCATCAAAATATACTTAAACATACCAAAAGTGAAAGTACTCACTATGTAGAATGTCCCATTAATAATAATATAGTATATATATAGATATATATATATACTATATCACTGGATCATAATTATTGGTGCATTAAAGTGTTCATCGCTTTAATGGAGTGGAGCTCATTTTAATTACTTTATATACTGCTGGTCAGATTATCCTATAATAAAACATCTTCATTTATTAGTTGATTATATTTTGTGTTAATAATCTAAATCTGCAAAGTAACTAAAGTTATCAAATAGATGTGGTTGAGTAAAAAGTATACTACTTCCTTCTGAGTGGAGTAGAAGTAAAATGTAGCATAAAATGGAAATACTCAAGTAAAGTACAAAAAGTACAAAAGTTCAAAATTGTGCTTGAGTAAAACACAACACAAAAATTTCCAGCCAGTTGCACTTTCACTTCTCCATTTGTGGAGGATTGTTTTGTAAAGCCAGTTTCACCTTTTGAGGCTTAAATTCCAATAAATGTTGTTCCCCTCTGATATTATATGTAAGAATTGTATACATTAAAATAACATAAATTGGATCTGCAGTATAGATGAAGTCAAAGATAGAAAATAGAATATTTTTCCATATTGAGCACACCAGTCATGCACTGTCTGGTCTGTCTGACATAGCTGGCTGCAGCCGTGTTTTAAAGATCTATGTCACAATTTCCCTGACACAGTCATCTATTCCCACTATAGCTATGTTTGCATCTGTCTAAAATGTGCGAGGATTCAGTTCCTAAAATATGACTTCTTCTTTCTGATCCTCCCACATCTGGACAAGTGTGGATGAAAAAAAGGATGTTTATCCATTGTGTTTATGAGTGTGCTCTCTGAGGGCTTCAGGTGCTGTGCTGTCTCCTTATCTGCTACAAATATGACAGTGCCAACCGCAGGAGTCGCGTCAACCACAGAAGATTACTGGGTGAGTGGATATTTTTTCATCTTTCAGGTGCATCATTTCATGTTATCAGGAGACGCAAAGTTCTGACTGAGACTTCCGATTCTGTTTATTTTCTTTAACATTAAGTATCTAGCATAAACATCAATTATCTTTAAAGTTGCTTTTTGATAAGATTAAATACTTAAACTGATTTTATTTGACGTTTTGTGAATCTTTTAACCTTTGTGTCAAAAATAGCACTTATTGAGGCTCAAGTAAATTAAAATTAAACGGACAAGGATTGGTTTCTGCATTATAAAGTTTGTGAAGTGCTGAGAAGTACACTTTTCTTGATCTGTTTCAGTCGTTTGACAGAACTCTTTTCCTCTCTCTTGGCAACAGTCCTTTTATGAGGAGTATGATGGTTTCACCTGGTCCACAAACACGAGCAGGAGCGTTGCAATCCCATGCTTCCAGGAGGACATCTACGGTTTTGCACAGAGGTACTCCCCTGTTGTATACAGCCTGGTGTTCCTCCTGGCTCTAGTGGGCAACGTGCTGGTTCTGTGTGTGATCCGACGCTACCGAAACTCTCAGAGCGGTGGAGCCTGCGCCTTCTCTCTGACGGACACCTTCCTCCTTCACCTGGCCATTTCTGACCTCCTGCTGGCCTTCACCCTGCCCCTGTTTGCAGTGCAGTGGGCTCACCAGTGGGTGTTCGGCCTGGCTGCTTGCAAGATTACCGGCGCCCTCTTCTCCCTTAACCGCTACAGCGGCATCCTCTTCCTGGCCTGCATCAGCTTTGACCGTTACCTGGCCATTGTTCATGCTGTCAGATCTGGCTGGAAGCGCAACACCTGCCATGCCCAGATTGCTTGCGCCTTCATCTGGGTGGTCTGCCTGAGCCTGAGTGGAGTGGACATGACCTTCAAACAGGTAGTGGAGGTGAACACTGGGGGCCATCAGAAGGCGCTCCTGTGCCAGGTATGGTTCACTGGGAACTCCATCCAGTGGCAGGTAGGGCTGCAGCTGGTCAATGTGGTTCTGGGTTTCGGGCTCCCCCTGCTGATAATGCTCTACTGCTACATCCGCATCTTCAAGGCTCTCTGCAACGCCACTCGCCGCCAGAAGCGCAAGTCTCTCCGCCTCATCATCTCCTTAGTGTCTGTGTTTGTCATCTGCTGGGCACCGTACAACTGCTTCCAGCTGGCAGACAGTCTGCACAAGCTGAAAGTGGTGAGTGGAGGCTGCCGGTTTGGCCACGTGGTGGACATTGGGACGCTGATCACGGAAAGCTTGGGGCTGTCGCACTGCGCCCTGAACCCTCTGCTGTACGGCTTTGTGGGGGTGAAGTTCAGGAAGGAGATGGGCAGAATGTGTAAGGGGCTGCTGGGACAGAGAGGCTTGCTGGGGATGGAGGGATGGAGTGAGAGGAGGAGGCACAGGAGAACCACAGGATCTAGCAGCTCTGCAGAAAGCGAAAACACGTCCTTCTCTGTCATGGTGTGAAACTGGTTAGAGAGACAGGAAGAGGGAGATGATTAGGGGTGGGGGGGGGATCGATACATCATAGTATGACGATATTTTGCCTGGCAATATTGTATCGATACACGTCAGGTATCAATCTTTTATTATAAACTATTAACCTCTTAAGAATCTGACGACGGGCCTGGACACTATTCTGTCTTTCTGAGATTGTAGCAGGCTCAGTCTTAAAGCTAGAGTATCAAATGAAACTAGAAAAAACATAATGAATCGATTGGTACCAAACATGTCATGTTAGCTTGTGTGGAAGAATGCTAAATAATCGTCCAAAGTTGTGCTAACTTTTGGCAAGGAAAAACTGGCATGGTCATTTTCAAAGGGGTCCCTTGACCTCTGACCTCAAGATATGTGAATGAAAACTCTGAGATGAACGGAGTGAAAACTGTATCTTATTAGATAAAACATGTTGACAAACTGCAAAATTTGCAGTTCAAAAACGGTAATAAATCGCAATATATCTAAAGCACAATACTCAACCTATCACAAAATGTTTAAAATCACAATAAGATCATATCGTGACTTAAGTATTGTGATAATATTGTCATATTGTTGGGCCGCTGGTTCTGATTCCCACCCCTAGAGATGATGGGAGATGTGCATGTCGTTGTGTGTGTGTGTGTGTGAAGGAATGTTGGGACTGAGAGAAAAATAGAAAGCAACCTTGAGTGAATTCAGAGAAAGAAAGGACTAAAAAAATACATATTTCCAGCTTATATAAGACTTTAAAAATGTTCTCAGATGGAAAAGTGACATACTTCTTCCATTGGTGCTTTTATAACTAGTTTCTATTGTGCAGCTTACAATACGTTGCTTTTCAAAGAAGACTGTAAATCATTAAGGGGCGGTGAGTCATATAATGTTTTTCGTGAGAGCTTGTTGATTTTTTTTGTCCATAGGTCAAATCTTGTGAAACATCAAGATTTCTTCACACTCCTAGAAAAGCTTGTTCAGCAGTTAAGATGTAGTTTCACGTAGTCAGACTCATATTTCACATCCTTACGCACGTATATATTTGTCATCACACTCTACACTCAGATAGCTTGCAGCAAAACAAGTCCGAGTTTATAAAACAGTGGCATTCTAATGTGTTGAAATTCTCGCTTTTCTTTATTGTTTTTTCTCATGATCCATATACAGCTGTTCTCTCAGCTGGGTGCTTCAGCGAAAGAGGAAATGTATACAATATAACTTGTTTTGAATTGTGTTTATTACATCGAAACCCATCCTGTTTGTGATGTACAAAGATTTTTATAATAAATATTTTGGAATAAAAATATAGTGTCATGTTCATATATGCATCAACATGTCAGGTTCTCTCTTACTAAACCAGACACAGACAGGATGAGCAAAATCCCCTTTCAGTATTACTTTATGACAGGCTTTTCAAAACTGTGTGAGGAACTGAACCCACTTGTGGTTTCTTCTGTCTCAACTGAGGGTCTTCTGGTAAATTATATTATTGTGCAACGTTCATTTTCCGATCACAACATTTTTTCATATTGTTCAGAAGTCAAAAAGGTTTGGAACAACTAGTTTAATCTCTATCAATGCATTGTATGTCATCATCTTATTATTTGTTAATATATATAATGTTTTTTATGTAAAATCTTAATCTCAAAAGAAACTGCAGCTGTCAAATAAATGTAGTGGAATATTTCCCTCTGAAATGTAGTAAAGTAGAAGTATAAAGTAGCTTAAAATGTGAAGTAAAGTAGCCTACAAGTACCTCAGAACTGTAATGTATTATATTCCACATCAATACTACTTCAAATCAACAAGGCCTCGCAACCCCCAGTGAAGCTTTGGCGACCCTTAGTGGTACCAAAGTATTGATGTGGAATAAAATACATTACTGTATACAGTACAGCACCTCTGTATACATGTACATATATATCTATATATACATATAAATATATATATAGATCTATATGTACATATATGTACATATAGATCTATATATGTACATATATATGTGTGTACATATATATGTATTTATACATACATGCAGTATATACTGTATATATGTATGTGTACATATATTATAAATATATTTATATATAGAGTGTGTGTGTGTGTGTGTGTGTGTGTGTGTGTGTGTGTGTGTGTGTGTGTGTGTGTGTGTGTG
>CAKAOH010013331.1:0-91672 GCA_916701665.1 Sebastiscus tertius | reverse complement strand
ACGTGTTTTGTGAGGTCACAGTGACCTTGACCTTTGAGAACCAAAATCAAGTCCAAGTGAAAGTTTGTCCCAAATTTGAAGAAATTCCCTCTAGACGTTTAAGAGATATTGCGCTCAGGAGAATGGGATAGACAGACGTGTCACTGGCCACGGTTGTCGCCGATGCGGAGACATTATGAAAGAAATATTTTGGGGTGGAATACCACTTTAGTATTTCTATCAGACAGGGCAAGGTAGAGTAGGATTCAAGGATTCTTTCACAACAATGACCCACTAGATGTACATTATCATTATCATTAGCTTATTACACGGCTACATACTGAAGAAATCAATATTTTGACACAAAAACGGTGCACCATAGTCCGACATCTGCACTGCGCCCATAGCAACGGTCTGTTAAACAGAAATTACAGACAGCAGGACGCTGTGATTGACCAATCAGAACAGAGTATTCAACGCAGTCGCGTAATAAGTAGAGATAAAGACAAGGACAGTGACGGTGATCATGTAGTGACCCTGATGCAACATGGCTGAACTGGCACATACAGTCACATATCGTAGGATTAGGAGCAGGTTGTGAGCTTCAATCCCTGCTCAGCTGGGGAAATATGGATGAAGAATGTGAAAGAGTGCGCTGATCTCTGAGGTGCAGGAAACCAAATACTCGATTCTAACCTCCAGTGTGCATACAAAGTTTGAACAATAGAAAAAAAAAAACGATGGAGAGAATAATAAAACGACAACCAAGTACAGAGTCTCACTATTCACACAACGTAAGTCAAGCCAAACCCACACGGCCCCTTGTTATTATGCACAGACTCACCAGCACAGGTTGAATGCATAAAAAGTTTGTGTTCAGTGTGGGGACCTAAAATTAATGAAGTCAGATGTGCCTGTTTTCCATAAGTGCTGCTATCAATTAGGTGCTGTTAATGAGGAGGACGGAGTCTGGCTCCAGAGGAACTATTGTACTCCGGCCATCTAAGCCTCAGCACCAGCCATTCTTGAAAAGGACTCCCTCATCTAAGTCGCGGTGGGTGGAAATTGATTTCGATCCTCCAGAGAAGTCGGTCCATATCATTCACCTTTTTTTTTTTGGCAAGCTGCAGAGGGAGGCAGATATGAAGTTTGAAAGGCATCAGAGAGGCAGGGTGGGCTATCGTCACGCTTCTCCTCTCCACTGCCTCTCTATTCAGTCTGGCACTGCTCTGTTCCGATAAGTACTATCACCTCTGGTCTATGTGTGTGTGTGTGTGTGCACACGGCCAGCGTAGTGAGAAAGTCTCATGCATCCACTGCACCGTCAACTCAGTGGGATTTTTTTTTTTTATAACTTGCCCCAATGTAGTTGCAGCCAATGAACTATGGACATCAGAATGTTGTTTCAGACTTCGATATTTGCTGCCATTAGCTGGAATCCGCCAAAAAAGCTTTTCAGTAGGACAATTTGTGTGTTATTTAGAGACAACAGTGTCCTTCTCCAGACAATTCAACATAGAATAATTTCTCCCTCAAAGATAAGAAACAATGTTCAACAGAGACAAGCATCCTGTACCTCCAATAAACAAACATGACAGATATAATACACATGCAGACAGAAAAAGTGGTAAAGCCCTCTAAAGGAGCAGACAAATCTATATATATAAAAAAACTATTACCAGATTTACAAAGGGACTCCATGACAATGAAATGCCTTTCTCTTAGGGATGCACGATGGTATCGGCATGTCATCCATATCGGCGGATAAAGGCTTTAAAATGGAACATCGGCCAAAAATGAACAATTCCTCTGATATGATAGGCCAATATGTTAGGCTACATATAAATACATATGGCACGATTTACAGGGCTCCAGAGACCCGACCAAAAATCTGTCAAGTGCGCCTGACATTTAACAAATCTGTCTCTGTGTGTAGCGTTATATTTTTCTCCCGCCTCCACCTGAGAAAGAAAAAAAAGCGTGTGTGTGTGTGTGAAACTGCACCCTTTAGCCTACTCCACCGACATCACAGCCTTAAAACATACAGGTAACTAAAAATGAAGAAAACTGTTGATTGTTTTGTTTGTTTGATTGAGGTAACCGCTCCACCACGAGCTGTCTCCCCGTCGGTACCCGGTAAGATGCCTAAACGGCCAGCATTAAGCATAGCAGAGTGCAGCCAAAGCATGGCCTGGAACAGTGCTTTTGCTGTCGGAGCATCGATGTTCGGAATTGAAACAGTTAAAAAAACACAAGAAACACATCCCGTTCCATGGCAGGTGTGTGCCCGTCAAAGTAGCCCCCCATCCACGCAGCGTTTAAGCGCCAGGCAGCGGCAAACCGAAGCAGTGAGGAGTCCGAAATGACAATAAATGTATTCATTTTGAAAAGCGTTATATTTTATGTCTGCATCTGCCAGTGGGCCATCGTGATAACAGTAGGTATAATAACATGTAAATTCCACCACAGGAGAGACTTGATGTTCTCTGCAATTAGGTGGAAAAATAATATATGTGCGTATATCGGTATCGGCCAAAGTGAGTTGGAAAACATCTGCATGAATCCAATAGTGTGCACCCCTACTGTCTCTCTCTCTCCTCACAATCAAGCAACCCAAAAACATTGATGTAGACAGCATTTTCAGACAAAATGGAATTTCTGTCAATTAAAGTAAACTCTTCAAATGCTTAGTTTTACTTTGAATGCTCAAGGTCTGCTGTCAACAGTCTGAGGTATCCACAAACTAAAACATGTTTATCCTGATTGTGTTGAGGTACAGTCGGTCTCTTTTGAGTACTTCACATTTGTTACTTAAAATTTGAAGACTTGATAAAAGAGATAAGACCTGATAAAAACAGATGTCAGGCATGGGTATCACTTTCCTGACTCCGTTTTGCAGTTTTGGCGTCAGTCTGTCTATCTAAGTTGTTCAATTGCTGATTTCTTTTGAGAGCATGCCATCTTGCAGCGATGCTTTAATAGCAGAGGCACTAAAACAATTTTTGACAAGATATATTTATGTGAGGAACGGTCAGGCACATTTTGTGATGAAAAAATCACTAAAATTAAATGAAACGGACGAGGCATGAAGGGAAAAAGGCTTTGAAAATGCTCAGTACAACATGTTAATTAATGTCAAGTTGCACCTCCATTTGCTGTGACATCACACATTGGGTTATTATATACAGAAGCACATTTAATGTGTTTAATCCTTGGAAGTTTCAACACATAGATAGTAGTGCAGCAGCTTTTCTGCCCTCTGTGATCCGGTACCGATTTCCTTTTTTACAGGTGAGCACAGCTGCCGGCTTAGATATGTGTCTATTTTGCTGATTTTCCCGTTATTGCCCTCCACAGGGCTGCAGGTCAATACAAATAGTAAGCGTGTGTGGGCTCATTTGAGAGATGGCAGGCATTTCTGTTATTCTCATTGCATTGCCCTATCAGGCCAGATCATTTCCAAAAGACAGGGGAAGAAAATGATACGGGCTGACCAACAGCGGGAAGAGGAGCAAGAAAATGTATCTGCCAGTCAAACAGGGAGACAGGATTTAACCCTGCCTACGAATACAATCACACACACACGGATACAACCAATTGCTTACGTCAAATTGAAGGGAAGGTTTAAAATGGATGTCACCACTGCAAATACTTTTGATGTTACAATAACACAATACACACATACGGTGTACACATGCACACACGTAGAAACAGGAACACACACAAACATGACACATCATCAACCTCTGACTATCAGCCGCTGCTTCTTTTCCCTGCAAAACGATGGCGAATCATTCATTTTCAGGCGCTGCTGTCGCCGTATCTCACACACTCTTTTTCTTCTTTCTCACACACGCACTGACAAGCAATCCATTTGGTGGCTGTTGCAGGTGGGAGAGGAAACGTAGCCACGGAAATACTGATATTAGGCAAACATCGAAAACATATACTGAGATTCACAGGTGGCAGTGGAGTCAAAGGTGGATTTGACTCTAGTGCGGGCTTCCCTCTGGCTGCCACAGCAACATGACGAAAAGGAAGATGGAAGAAAAAGTAAAAAAAGTAAGATGTAGAAAATCGTTTCCGATATCGGTGAGGAAAACATTTCTAGGGGCTCTTAAAGGCTAACTTTGGTATTTTTCAACCTATTTTCCCATGTTTTTGTGTCTAACTGACTAATAACGACAGCAATTTCTGAAATTGGTCCAGTATTGAGGGAGAGCGCTGTAGACGGCAGCTGCTCTCGAGCTGCAATGTGACCCTATTGGGGCAACCTGGCACCGTCAATTACGTTCACTCAAAGTGCTTGTTTTTGCAATAACAGGCTTTTTTATTATTTATACGATTGTTATTTTAAGTGTCTGACATTATGGAAAGAGTCTTGCTCAAGGAGAAGTGTCGTTCTGAAATGTCGCAAGGTGACATGTTGCCGGAAGACAACGGTGGAATAGTGGAATACATCAATGGTGTTGTCAGAGTTTGTCATATTGGAGTACAGAAAGCGCAGCTTAGTGTTATCTAAAAGATCTCCAGTGTCATGGCTGAATATTTGGATGATTTCGACAATGTAGATGAGGTCTTTGAATTCGATTGCCGCCCGTATTTATTTGAGGCAGAGTATACGGATATTCAGATTTCACAACGAGACTTCTCCTTGAGCGCAACTTGGACACAATAACAAACAGACCTGATTAAGCGTATACGTAAAGAAAAAACGTTATATTTCTCTGTAGGCTCCTTTCCATAATGTTGTCACACACTTACAACAATCTGAGCCCGTCAGTGGCAAAAACAAGCAGTTTTTAGTGGACGTAACGTTACATTGACGCTGCTCACTTGCCCTCGCAGCTCATTTCGCGGCTGCCGGTTACAGCGTTCTCCATCAATACCGGACCAATTTAAAAATTGTTGTTCCCATTAGTCACTTAGACGCAAAAACATGGGAAAATAGGGTCCAGTTACCCTTTAGATTTCCTGTCTGCTAAAGCGTGCTCCTCCTCTCTTTCAAAGACTAGTTCCTGGTCAAAACTCTTTCACCCCATCTTCCCTCTCCAACCTTTCTCCTCAGGATTTCTTTCTCTCAACGGTCTCACTTCCCGCCCCACACTGTCCTTCTTCGTGTCAAATTAAAGTGATGGAAATGAACTTGAGGGGACGCTAATTGCAATTGTCAATCCAATCTAGGTCGAGGCTGAAAGACAGGGGCTCCCTAGCACTTCATCAGTCTTCATTAATATTGAAGGAGTTTGCTGAGGAGCAGGGGGGCCAACGTAATCTGCACTCATCTAACAGTGCACCAACAATTAGGAAGCTGGGGAGGGCACCAATGGTGCCTGAGGGACAAATATGCCAGTCAAGAAGAAGTATGAAGAAAGATGTCAGAAGACGGGGACGGAGTGCAGGAATAGATGCTGCTTTCAAATGCCGTGGGAAATAGCTTGTGAAGGCAATTTCATGTATAGCGTTTGGCCTACAGTAAGCTGCATATGAATTAGCTTCAGAACTTTCTAAAAAAGTTCAATATTATGCAATCAATTTACATTTATAACACAACATTAATGAATGAACGCACCCCTAAACGGTGTTAACAAAAATTAAACATTATGAGAAAGGTATGTGCTGCTGATTTATCACGTAGAATTGGTATTTTACTGCTTTTATTGTGTCCAACAATTTATAATCAGCCTCTCTTATGATCATAGCTTGTATCCCTGCACGCATAAATTGTAACAGTGATGTATTTCTGACAGGCAGCCGAAGGCTACATGATGTTAATTTGTTAGTTTGGCTCAGTCACAATTTATGAACCAGCAATCAGTCAAAGGTAAAGCATATCAAAATAAATCTGGTGAAGGCAGAAAAATGGACTGGTAATTGGTCATGAATTCATGACCCTGACACACGCACACACATGCACAAACACACAGCCAACACACAAGTGTCGGCTGGTCATTCCACAGAAGGGTTTTCAGATGGTTGTTGTCCACAGATCCAGATGGTCAGTCCACCTCCTCTGGCAAGGCCATGCTTTACCAAGAGAGCTATAAACTTATAGTGATGCAGCAGTTAGGCTCAAACACTGTTGCTGTTTATTTCCTGCAGTTTTGGGGAGAAGCAAAAAAGCATTTTTTTTTTTTTTTTGTCTGTAGGCAAGAGACTTTATTTTCATCAAAATGTCCTCCTTTCCATAACCTTCAGCTTGCAAAAACTGATGAAGATGCTGTAAACCTTGTTATATAACATGTCTGTGATGACACTCACTTGTATTGAGTGTGTTCTGTGTTTGTGCAGGAGAACAAAACATTTGAGCACGGCCTCTGATGTTAATGTTAACATTACAGCATTCGAAAACAGCTCAGGTCAGACCTACTCTAGCTTTCCCTTGGCTCTAAAAATTTCAAAATACTTCAACGCATTGCCTGCGTTACAGTACTTGAGCTTTTTGAATTGCTCGCAGCCCAATCCCTATTAACCCATAAATGGCCCCTTCACTCAAAGCAAAGCAGGGTCAAGACAACTGGGACTGAAAGAACACAGAACGAGGTCACTTCTGCTGCCTACATTTTCTCTATCTAAGCTACTCTATTCATGCTGTAGAAGAATACTGAAGACAGACTGAGCAGATTTATGTAGATAACTTGTGACCTTGTAAAGACTTGCTAACTTAAGGAACCAGACATCTTTAGTGCGCTTTCACAAGCCAGCATGTACTCTGGTGTGAACCAAAACAACCGGTCTGACACCGCTTGCGGACTGTTTCCAAGTGATCCAAAACGCAGGCTTGTTGATGTTGTTGCTGCTGTGTTTTGGTTTGTTGAGATGGACACAGGTAAATGACAGGTTAACATTAGTGGGAAAGGACTCATGGTAGTGTGACAGGCCTGAATACTGACTGTTCTGACTGTTATGAAATCACTGAATCATTAACTAGTTGGATAAATAGACAGAATGTTTGCTATGTCCTCAAATGACTGTCCAAAGGACATGTCTGCAGTCGTCATGACTTAATGTCAGGGTGTACCGACCTACTGTATGTTTACTGGCCTAATTAATTATGTTTGTACCCTGAGAGATGCGTACAAAAGGAGGTATTTGGCAATGTAGACTTTTCTGCAGAGTTGTCTCGGCTTTATTCTGTGTTGATAAAGTCTATCAGATCCACAAGTTCGCTGCATCTGCGTTTTTGGTCCTTATCTGTCTCCATATCTCCACGACAGACTCACTTGGACTCTGCAGAAGTCTGATGTTTGCTTGACATCTGAGCAGCAGAGAACATACACAATATGCTAAATAAAGTCCACAAAAATAGTGACGTTTATAAAGTAGAAAAATAGGTCAAATAGGTCAGTGGCAAATCAAAATGAAAAAACTTCAAAAGCAAAATATTAAAGTGATAATTTGGGTGTTTTGAAGTTGGGGTTGTATGAGGTACTTATCCATAGTAGATGTATTACTTACAGTAGATGACGGTCGGCGTGTGCTGTAGACAGGGATGGCAGAAAAACTTATTTTTGCCACCTAGAAGAAAGGCTCACCTAAAAAAAAATCAATAGCCTTTTAAGTGTACGCTATATTTAGAATATTTTAACCACTTTATCTTGCAGTCAGAGAGCCCTTTCTTTCTCCTTTCCAAGTGGGAACTGAACTGGAAGTGAAACTTATCTATGCTCTCTCCAAAGCCAACAGGCTCGGATGACAAAAACAGTATGGATACATTTTACTTTCAGCTCATTTCGCCATTTATTCTAAATATAGCGTATCGATTTTTTTAGTTGAGCTTTTCTTTTAGGTGGCTAAAATAAGTTTTTCTGCCGTCCCCGTCCCCACAGCACTGCATTGCTTTGCTCCGGTGTCGGTACTCCTGTCCGTTTCTCAATGCTGGGGGCGTGCCGACCGTCATCTACTGTAAGTAATACACTGACTATGGATAAGAACCTCATACAACCCCACTTCAACACACCCAAACCATCCCTTCAAAGTCAGCTCTCAAGATGTAAAAGATAAATTTGCTCCTTCGTACACGCCCATCAGAATTTTTTATTTTTTTTTTGGTCCGCTTTCATTTGTGCACTGTGAAACAGAACCAGAATAAATAGAAAAAGAACCAAAAGAATCAATGTCACTCTGATTCAGACTAGCCAAACGGACTATGGCTTGTGAAAGCACCCTTAATCTCTAGTCACCCTTTAGTTTCTGTTATCCCTGCTCACTGGTGCACTCACTGTGTTTTCCATTTGGTACGCATCACTGTGACATCTGAGCAATTTTTGAACAAGTGTGGGGTCAAGTGAACACTTCACGCGAGTGTCATTGAAGGCCACATTAACAGACCATCCCTATCATTATCTAAAAAAGCCCCTTTTAGTACATATGAGCTTCCAAATAAAAGAAAGAAAGATGACGGCCTCATTCCAAATCGTACATCTTAAGGGCATTTCTTTAGTTTGTGATTGTGTTGTATGAAACTGCATTATGAAAGATATCTATAATAATGTTTTTTTAGGTAATCACCTTGTCAGGAAAGATAGAAATAAAGCAAAAGATTAATATGTTGCAGGGAAGAACAAGATAAAAGGAAAGAAAAGAAGGCAGCTGTGAAGGAGGTATTCTTATCTTAAAATGTGCATCTGTAACACAAGATCTGAGTATGCAATGTTTGTGGTCCAGATCCCTAGCTTCATTTACATTTCCTTTGCTCTTTTCTTACACAAATAACACAAGGCCTGTTTGGAAGTATTAAATGTTTCCATTTGTAAATGATAATTCCATAATTTATTAGCAGCTACAGGGACAGAGGAGGGGAGTCAGTGAATTGGCGCTGGGCTGCTAAGCAATCTGATCACTGCATTAATATTGGGGGGTGGGAGGGGGGGAATTACATGTTTACTAACGGTTTGCAATGGCAAGACAAACAATCCAATCTGACTGTGTGTTTCTAGTGGGACTGGGGAGATGGGAGGAGAGGGAGAAATTAATATTTCATGATCACTGATCAGTTTATGAGCACACGCGAGAAAGTGACACGAGGGGAAAAAAAAGAGAGACGCCACAGTGTGTGTTTGCTTTCCTCTGCGTCCCATTCACAAAAAAGAAAACGTCACACAGGAAGACGTCAAATGCGCAATATGCAATATGCAATATGCAAATGCGTGTTCTGCTTATGATATGAGGGAAGGATTCAAAAGGAATGAGAATATGGATTTAGGAGTGATTTAAACGTTGGCGATGTAAACACTGCGTGTGGTTAAAGCTCGCTGTTGGTTCAAATGTGCATATGTGAGAGTGGGGGTGAGGGGGTGGGGGGGTGAAAGTGCTGAAATGCATTGCGTGTATTAATCACAGCGCGAGCGTTGATTCATCTGTCGTGGAGGCAGTTTGGAAGATGGACTCTATTTACTGCTAAAGCTGTTTGAGGGGCTTTGGGAGGCAGCCATCAATCTCTCGGCTATCTTGAAAAGAAAGAGCCAATGCACAGGCATCAGTTTCAATCACCTCCCAGAGACAGCTGGTATGGTAAGCTGCTGCACAATAGTTTTCCCCTCCACTCCTTCACTTCTTCCTCTACCTCAAGGTGAAGTTTTTTCCCTCCCTGGGGAACCATGTTATTAATGTGTTTTATCATAATAATAATAATATCCCCCTAAAAATACACACTGCACCCTGCCCCCTTGCTCCCTTGCTGTTTGGCACCCTGTGTTCCTAATTAGCATCTTCAATTAACCCGTGTTAATTGCCAGCCATGGAAAGGTGGAGGAACCTGGCAAGTTGGCGCCACAGGGAGTCATTTTGTAAATGAGTGGTGGTGTAATGTAGAAGCAGGCAGGTAGAGAGGGGATTTGTAGTCAAACGCACCTTTAACCTCGACCTGCAAACACTTGCCTTTATGTTGTATAAGCTCGTACAGATGAGGCATTGTTTAAAGTGCGAATGTTGGTTTATTAAAATTGGTTCTATGTAGTTAAACAACAATCACACTTGGGTTTTTGAACTGCATCTCTCCCCCCCCCACCATCTTTTTTCATCTGAGTCAGTGGGGCCTATTACCTCTGCAGGGGTCTAATGGTAGCACTTTACCATCCTCTCTTTCTTAATATCATCTTGGTTTTGTTTTGCATGGCGGGGGGTGTTGTCAGTATTGCTCTGCACACAATGCAGAACACTTAATGACTCTGTCTTGATTCGCTGCTTTGATCAATCTTGATTTTTTTTTGGGTCTAAATACACAAGACGAGCTACCCCATTACTTTCTACCTGATGTAAACAAACCATTTTGCCACATTAACTTCAAATCATCGCTGTAAGGAGCAGAAATATGAAAAACCACAGCTTGTCTTGTTGGTGGGGGGAGGGGCGGGGAGGGAGTGCCTTCTCCTCTCGTAAAGCCTCTGTAGCCCAGTTCACTCGTGCAGCAATACCAGCCGATGAATGCAGTCAGCACTTTAGCGTAACGCCAGGGGAGCTCCCCAGCCCCCCAGATAGACTGGAATCAATTGGAGTTGGCTGAGCAGAGTGCAGCCAGAATGGTCTAGGGTGATGTTCTCGAGGAGTGGAAGGCCGACAAAGGTCAACAGTAGCAGCTGACTTCACCAAAAAAACAGGCAAGTTTTTCTCTCTCCTGGAAAATTTACAACAGCAACTTCTCTCGCCTCCTTCTGACCTCTCATTACCACACCATTACTGCTCTGGCCCCTGAAGGGCTGGGGCCTGTCATCACCCATCCACCCTGTTTGTACATGTATGCATGTGTCAGTCAAACCGAAATGGAAGTAAGCATTCATGTAGGCAATTCCACCTCAACTCCCTCACTCAAACAACATCAGCATCAGAGGGCAATGTTCACCTCAGCCTGATCCCATTCATCCCACTACTGCCTATAGATACAGCTAAAATACTATTACTGTACCTCTCTTTGACAGGGTGAATCTGCTCAGTTCAAGAATAAGATGATTTTTTTAAAAAATGCTCCTAAATATCTGACCATTTTCGGAACGTTTTCTGAAAGGTAAGAATTAATGTTCTCATGGCCTCTGTCTGTGAATCACATTTAATCAAAAAAAGGGAGATTAGCCAGATCAAGTTATTTGGATTCTGATTATTCTATGCCTCGGATCACAATGGTGCGAGCGTACAATCAGTTAGACACTCAGAGAAGAAAGTCTGATTACCCCCGATTAGAGCGACATCCCTCGCTACTTATCATTGGCTATGTAGACACTAATCTGAGTGCTGATTGGTTGAAAAAGGATCTGAGCGCAGGGCATCCTCCGGGCGACAAGGTCGAGAGTGATGAAAAGTTCACATTCTAAACTTTTTACTCAGATTTAGACAATTACTCGTACAAACGATGCAAGATGTGGATGGTTGGATGGTTATTCTTATGTCTTGAAAATAAGAGACATTGTGGAAATTACTGTAGTTACCATCATCAATATTTATGTGAAACCCTGAAATCTAAAAAGGCTAGCAGCTTCCAAACATTTCCAAACAATTCAAGCAATTTCAGCTTATTCAAACAAAGTATAGATCTGTGTGGTGGTTGACCTTTTACTGAAATATTGGTAAGGCAGTGATTGTATCACCTTGTAAAAGAAACATCAAACAACTTTTAAAGCCCTCTGGTTCCACCCCAGGAACCAGAGACTTCATTCTCTGCTCAGGTAGCCATTATTCCTCTATATCTTTACATAGCACATAGTTGTTTGCGGCGATATTAATGCTCAGAATATTGTATAGAGAACATTTAAATGCAGTAAGTTGTGTTTTCCGCTATCAGGAGGTGCAATAATGGCTCTCAATAGGGAAGCCTATTAATGTTGATATAAAAGAGATGGATTTGTTTGAGCAATCCAAATATACAGTATGTATATTCTGTCTACTTGATGCACATCACGCCAGGAGGGATAACTTTGCATCTGTTTGTGCAAAACTGAGACCGTCAGTGGTTGTCGTCCCTTTCAATCACCAGCCTGACAGTGATATCTGGGTCAAGATACATGCTGTTAACTGACAACATGTAACTAAAGTTTTTCAAAATGAATCAAGCACATTAAATCATCTCCGGTTAGTTAAAAGTTAAGAATTCTGGGCGTATATGTACAAACACAATTCCCAACCAGTTCACTGTATCATGTTATTTGTTTAGTCCTTACCCTGAGGAAGGTGAGGTCCCGACTGCGGTCGATGCTTGTGATCTCGAGGTTGCCCATGACGACTTCACAGTTCTCGTAGTATTTCCTCAGGGTGCGGTACTGCTGCTCCAGGTCCGACAGGGTGCTCAGCTTGTTCTCTGTACCAGCACATACTAGAGAAATAAGAGACAGGGACAGACGGATACGACTGTGTTAATACAGCTATATTTGATATAGCAGGGTTTGATTTACAACAGACAGGGCCCCACTTTGATTTTTCCAACAGTTTTGACTGAGAAAACAGCTTGAATATTGACCATTGATGTAATTTTCTAGTGATCTCAGTGTAGTTTTTAAAGACTACCAACAACAATTTATTCCAAACATTGCTTTAATGTATAGATTAAAGTATGAGTATGTGAACAAGGATTTAATATACTAAAAAGCTGGTTTGTGTTTCTGTGTGCCTGACTTGTAGTTTAATAATCATTCAGAGATAGTGTAGTGTACACATGTGCCCGTGGACAGTGAGCTGCAGCACCTGCTCAGCTGGCCGGGCCATGTAAGACTAGGAAGTCACTGGACCTCACTGCACCCTAACCGCACCTCATATCACCCTTGGGGCACACGAGGCACATGAAAGCTCTTCAGCGGCTAGCCGGGCTGCTCATTTCACAAGTAATTAAACAGACCCCACCACCACCACCACCACCAGCAACCTCATGACGACACAAGCCATCTGCCCAATCGGCTGTTGATGCCCACTCTACTGTAGCATGACAACGAACACACATATGAATACATGGACTCGGACTGAGAAAAAAAAAGCTCATAAATCCCAAAGTCTGTGTGGAATCAGACAGCTTTGTTGTACAAAACAACAATCAACCAACAACCAACCTTGCAATCAAGATTTTGTTGAAACATTCATTCTAAGTGTCCCCTTCTGGACTTAAAGTACAGTATGTAGGATTTGGCGGCATGTAGCGGTGTGGTTGCCGATTGCAACTGAATACACCTTCACTCACTCCTCCCTTTCCAACACTGCAGTAATGTGAGCCGCTGAGTAAAAAAAAAAGTGGTAATGTCGTTCGACTCACTCAGAGTGGGCATGATTGTATAGGGGAGACTCGTGGGTACCCAGAGAACCCATTTTCATTCACATATCTTGAGGTCAGAGGTCGAGGGACCCCTTTGAAAATGGCCATGCCAGGTTTTCCTCGCCAAAGTTTGGAGAGTCATTTAACCTCCTTCGCGACAAGCTAGGAGCTAGCTATGACATGGTACCAATGGATTCCTTAGGTTTTCTAGTTTCATATGATGCCAGTATTTTTACTCTAACTTTAAAAGTGAGCCCGCTACAACCTAAAAATCTTAATATGTTAAAGAAACTAGTCACATTAAACTGAATTTGCGCTAACAATGTTATTATCGCGTTAACTTTGCCAGCCCTAGTACAAACGTGAAAGGCTCTCTCTAAAGCCAGTGTTTGGTTTGTCTGTTCTGGGCTATTATAGAAACATCACAGAGCAACATAATGGACTCTGTAGATATGAAGGGCTCATTCTAAGATAAGAAAAACACAACAATTCTTAGTTTCAGGAGGTTACATACTGATGAAAATAGTTCCATGAATAAGATATTCCATTTCTGCTAATAGATCCCCCGAAATGTTACACACTGTTCCTTTAAAAACACAAGTCACATTGACAGCGTTACGTTGCCCACACTGTTTTAATCCAAGCATGTTCTGTAAAGCTGCTGAATTGCAACCAACTTAAAGACATGGACAGTGACATTTGTTCTTTTTGAAACATTATAATTTCGTTTCATTTGCATTGCCATGGCGGTGCGTTTTCTCCCGCCTTGCGCCCTCTTGATGACAGAGGAGCCATCGGTGTGACGGAGGGGTGGCAGGTCCTTCCCTGAGTCTTGTCACGCTGTCACCCATGAGCTGTTACCTCTCTCTCTGAACACCTCCGCCCTGAAAGATCTTTACTGACGCTTTGCATTTCAATCCAAGATCCCTTACACACCCCTACTATACACTATACTTTCCTCTTTTTATGCCATACATCCCCCTCAGTCCGACCTGAATCTTTGCACTCTATACCTTCGTGGTAAGCAATAAACAAAGCCAAACTCATTTACCCCTTTTTTCTCCACACTGTGGCAAAATCTTTCATTTCTATTTCCTATTTACTCCCCATCATTACGCCGCAGACACATATGGGGAAAAGAGGATTCGGCCTCGAGGCATCGCAGGCTGTAAAGACAAATGGGATTGTGTTTAAACACTTCCACATCTAAGCAGATATGAGATGAGCGGAACTATTCCGATGTGAGCCGGACAATCCCCATAAGAGCTGCCGGTGATTAGCTAGGTTGCACATAGCATAACGTGCTGCTCAGGAATGATATATGGCAGACCAGGGTGTTTTCAATAACAGTTAGCGTGGGCTTGAGGGGAGCTGGGTTGAGGGTGCGGGGCGGAGGGGGTCATAAAGTGAGGATAGGTGTAATAAACTGTTATTGCACCCTTGGGGCAGGGCGCCGAGATCAGAGGAGAGAGGCATTGTGGCATGTGATGTCTGGTGAAATTTACTTTTTTTTATACCTATTTGCTTCCTCAAGCATGCCTTCAGTGAGCCTGCTGACTTTGAAACCTGTCTAGAGCTATGTGAAGCCTATATGTTGTCTTTTTCCCCATTAGTGATTTCTAATGAAACACTATTAAATCCTATAGCTCTGCATGAGCCTGAGATGGCGCTGACTGCCAAGTGAACCACAACAAAACCATCTGTGCTGGGTGTAGCGTATAGGAAGTGTGAACTGTTGCAGGTTTACTGCAAAGCCCGGGGATCATACCGGTAGTGTGTGTGTGTGTGTGTGTGTGTGTGTGTGTGTGTGTGTGTGTGTGTCTGTGTGTGTGTCTGTGTGCGTGGACGTGGGCAGGCCGTAAATAATAGACCTCGGGATGTATTTTTCCCCCTCTCACTGCATGATCGAATCAATTTGTCTCCATGCTCAATATGTTACATCTGAGCCTGTATATCACGGTAAAGGTTGTATAAAACACAGTCTCGGCTCTTTATATTGGCGCGGCCCGCCTACACAGGAGGACATGCTATAAGACACCGACTTGTTTAACATACTGCCTATGATGCAGGAATAGACTGCGGGAACAGATGAATCTTCATATTGTTTAAAACTTACCGCTGCTCTATAAAAGAGAATCCATCTTATCTGTTTGATGGATTTCACTCCCCGGCACACTTAAAGCAGAGAATGCCAATGAGGTTCAACCTCTCTGTTCCATATATATAGAGTATGTTTGTCCGTGTGAGTAAATTGATTTAATTTGTTTGCAGGGGGATTTCATCTCAGAAGTGATGGATTAAGGCAATGAATCATAATTATTCACGATTTTCCAATAAATGTAATTAATGAGAAGATTATGAGCCGATGGGTGGAAATGCATATCTGGCTCAATTCATAATGGTCTAGAAGGGAATTTAATTTTTTTTTTTTTTTTTTTTTCCTGCAATGTTTAGACAGTGAGTAGCCTTTAAGTAGCCTTGTTTATCCTCTCATCACTTTTTAAACTAGATTTACTGCCATGCGGTTGTATACCTCCGACGACCAGTCGAGTTGCAGTTTACATCCATGTCTGTCCAAAATGTCATCACTTCATAATTGTATCCTATTATACATTTATGTGTCATAATTAGCATATGAATTATTGAGTAATGGCCAAAAATGTGTTTTGTGAGGTCACAATGACCTTGACCTTTGACCACCAAAATCGAATAAGTTAGTCTTTGAGTCCAAGTGGACGTTTGTGCCACATTTGAAGAAATTCCTTCAAGGCGTTCCTGAGATATTGCGCTCACAATAGTGTGACGGACTTGAGGTTATAATTACCTTGACCTTTGACCTCCAAAATCTAATTAGTTCATCCTCGAGTCCAAATGGACATTTGTACAAATTTTAAGAAATGATGACAAAACATATTGGAGTGTAGACAAGGCAAAATTGCATATGTATAAGGAAGGAACACATGTTTGTAGGCACCACATATCAAAACTGACAAAGTAATAACAGCAATAGATAGATAGATAGATAGATGTGATGTACTTGTAAGTTTGAAGTACCTGCATGTGAGTGGAGAAGCTATGACAATGAAGAGAGACTCTCTCTATTCTCCATCCATCTATCTTTCTCTCACAAATCAGTATCAACCTTTCTGAGGGACAGATGGGTTGGTAGCTGGTTTTATATGGCCTCCAAGCAGCCCCCATGTGTCTCCACCAGACAACCAGACAAGACCCGAACGCATCCATCACTGTCTCTGACACAATCACAGTGTCACACTCAGCTATAGAGGGAATGCAAACAGTCAGTTCTTTACATAAAAACAAAACAAAACTGTTTAAATGTTTGCAAAGAGACTGAAATGCCCCATCCATCTTTTTTTTTTTTTCATAAATATCCTCTGCAGGATTACGTCGGCACTGCACTGCACTGCTGTGGTTTCTGCTCCTCACCCAATTCATTTCATAGGTAGTGCACACAACAACTTCATCAATAGTGCCTTGTGCGATTATTGAATGCCTATAAAGCTGGCGAGTCTCTGAGGTTTATAGGCTCCTGCCAGGGAAGCCAGCAAAAGGTCATCCCAATAGCCAGTAACTGACTGAATTAAATAAAGTTGCAAATGTCACTTCCATAAGTAAACACTGTCAATAGCTGAGCTGGGCTAACGTGCCTTGAATAAACAGGGGGACCTTGTAGAAGTTGCATTCAAACACTGCCTTGCACAGGACAAAAAAAACCCCTACATTTTCTGTTACCGAATATAAAAAGTGCCACATCTGAGGTCAGAGCTGTCCTTTGTCCCCTGATGTCCCCCTGATGAGCTTTTCTGGCTAAGTATGAGTTACAAGCCACTGCTTCTGATGGTAATCATGGCCCAGATTATTGTCCATCTGCTGAGCGGCTTAATAAGCATCAGAAACAATAACTAGACGAGCGGTCGTGATGACGGCACGGTCCAGTGGCGCTAACCTCTCGCTGCCTTTCCGAGCTCTGGTCACCTACCAACAATGCTGTCGCCGTCTCCATATGGTCTACCGTAAATTAGCATTCAGGCCCTCTCTGGTGCACACACGGCCCCAACACCTTGTGGGAGTTTTGCACAGGGATGCCTGCAGCTGCCAGAGTGTGCACCATTCGGTAACAGAATGACCACAGTGCATGCATTTGATATATTTCAAATTTGAATAACGATTGGTCCATGGGTATGATCATGTACTGTACTGTCTAGTCCCACCGTCCTCATTAACCCATTTTCCAGCAGCAGGCTCTCGTTAGCAGCGGTCTACTCTATTAGAACTGAGGGGAAAAAAAGACCTAACAACACAAGGGAAAAAAAACTATACCAGATTTTTCAAATACAAACGTGAGAGCATACTATTAACCCATGTAAATACATGCATCCTGTGGGAAGTGTGTAAACATGTTTACCTTCCATTACATACCTGCAGTACATTAAATATTATTTTTTATGTAGAAGTACTTTTTTAATCAATCTATAGCTTAGATCTTAAGGGTGGTGGGAAAATCGATACAGCAAAGTATCACTGTGTGGCAATATTGTACTGATACACGGATGTCAAATATCAATCTTTTATTATATAAACTGTTAACCTCTTAGCAATCCGGCGGGCTCTGTTGCTATTCTGTCTTTGAGAGGTTGTAGCGGGCTCAGTCCTAAAGCTACATTAAAGATATTGGTATCATATGAAACCAGAAGACCTAAGGAATCGATCAGTACCAACCATGTCATGTTTGCTTGTCAGGAAGAATGCTAAATACAACTCTGAATTTATGCTACAGTTTAGTGAGGAAAAACTGGGATGGCCATTTTCAAAAGGGTCCCCTTGACCTCTGACGTCAAGATATGTGTTTTATCTTTTTAGATAAAACAGATGTTGACAAACTGCATCATTTGCAGTTGAAAAAAGGTAATACTGTATATCACAGTATATCTTATTACAATACTCTACTAATTCTGCTCACCATACAAATCACAATACTATTGTGTCGTGACTTAAGTATGGTGATAATATGGTATCATGGGGCCTCTGGTGATTCCCAACCCTAACAGGCCTATAGCTATTTAAACTCTCATTCTCTCTCTCTCATATGTTTGGTGTGACCGAGTGCTCAGTGACACTGTAGCTGTAAATGAGAAAGCCTGGTGTTGCAGGAAGGACAACAGATGGAGGGAGTGGAGGTTTTGAGTGGAAGCATGCAAACAGTAATCAGGCCACTGATAATACGCTACTGTCATCTATCTATGTGTGTGTGTGTGTGTGTGTGTGTTGTCGGTGTTGTTTACGGTTACTGTTGCTATTAAAGGAGCAAATTAACAGCCATGTAACATAATGTAGCACAGTATGCATATTTTAAATATTTGGATATGAAGTTTGCAGAAAATATCTCAGATTGTTGTGGACAAACTGGAGATGGAACCTTTTATGTATTAATTTATTTTTAACACAACATATTTTCTAATTTGGGGGTCACCAAGAACCCTTTTTTTGTGGGAAAACCTGGTCAGAACTGGTCAGTCCAATGCCTAGAAAGCTGCACCCTATCCATTTATATCTCTCTCTGTATCTCTGTAGGGTTTAAACTTGTCTCCAGACAAGGAAAATCCATCCAAGTCACAGGGGAGTGATTGGCTGACACTGACATACACCTCATTACCCCAAATCCTCTAGCTGCTTCTCCTTGACTGAATGGGCTGCTGACAGTAGCTGTAGTGAAAAGCCGTTTAGGCCCTACACTGACCAGTAGAAATGTATTTGAGAGTGTGTGTCCAAATGTGCACGTATGACCCTCAGTTTTGGCTTACCCTCGCAACACACTAGTAGTCGACCAGGCTGAATGATTTTGCAGAAAACAGTTCAGTATGCAGTTTACTCCAAACTCTGTTTGTTTGTTTATAATTCTACTCAATTGATTTTCAATTAATAAGGCTGCCTGGTATTTACACTGTAGCCTGATTTTAATGCTCTTTGGCTGTTGTCAGGAATGTGAGTTTATAAAATTGTATAAGTCTAAAAGTACTCTAAGTTAAAATCAAATATAAGCAAAGATTTATGTGATGGCCGCACCTGCTGCAACACAGCTGATTGAAATGTCAGTAACCCTCCTGCACACGTCTCAGTTTTCTTTAGGGTTTACACTTAATAGTTAATTTTCTCCTCATTGAGTTTCAACTTTTGACCTCATGCACGCTGCACCTACAGCAGCAAACAGATACATGACACACAGCTTCTGTTTCATACATCATGCTCATAACATTTTTAGTATTGTTGGCTACATTAGTTTCTATTTGTAGTGCACACATTTAATTAACTTCTAAACAATTACACTTTAGTTTCTCTTTAGAAAACTTTGCCTTAAATCATTCTAGTTTGTATTTCTTTGAGTTACCAGTGCTGAGGGTGCGGCTGCTGGAGGGACATCTTCTCAGGCAAAAGATGCACCCCCTAAAACAGAGCTCTAAATACAGGAAGTGGCCAGTCAGAATGTACCAAGTGTCCACCACATCATGGGGGGGATTAGGATTTCTAATTTATAATTAATAATTTTGTCTTAAATGTGTTGCAAAAATATTCATACTGATAAACTCAATGTCTGGGTTTGTTTTATTTGTAGTTTAGGTTGTAGTATTTGTCTTTGTGTTACCTTTTTGTTTAAAAAAAAAGGTCTGATCAGCCATTAAATATGTTCCCCTTTGTGTTCAGTTTGTTGGGTCAGCTCAGTCTGTTCAGTTTTATTCAGTTTATGTTAAGTTATTATAGCCTGTGTTTAACTCTGTTTAGTTGACCCCTTTCATGGGTCCAGAACTTTGTGACATATCATGTAATTTTGTTTCATTTTTGGGTAAATAAATTTGAAAATCCACCTCTGACTCCTCATGACTACCAGCTCAGTCCCTCACAAGTTATTAATTATTTATTTTTTTATATGCAATGACATGTTTCATTGAACTTAACACAAGGAAGACAATGGTGTGAGAAGGTGGGATTGCATCTATGTAGTGGTCTTTGTCTTCAAAATGTAAACCAATCAACCAGTCTGATGTTTGATGCTTTTTCCTCTTATTTCTTTAGGATTGTTTTGTGAGTTGCCATCGCAACTGGTTGTTAATAAATACAGTTTTTACCGCAAAGATTGATGGAACTTCTTTCGAAGAATTGATTTTGTGTTGTTCATTCATGGTCCATTATAGCAAAATGAGAAACTTTGAATGAGCACATTTAAGAAAGCAAGCAATGGCTGATGAAAGCAATGATTAACAGTAATTATTGAGTTTCTCTGGTTGCTTTGCTTCCATGGGAAACAAATGGATGTCCAGTGTCTTGTTGATATGAGGCAATACGATACATTATTTTAAATATTATTTTGTGCGCTTTACTTAAGAGGACACAAACACAAGGCCATGACTAAATCAAAAGTAAAAAATCAAATCAACCTGCATCGTTATCAAGGACAAATTGACAGAGGTCAAACTGAATTTCAACTACGTGGCGTACGCATTGTTCATGATGCTGATGGCTTCGTTTAAAACTGTTGTTTCCAATTTACTGTCGCTAAAATGATCTGGTATTTGCTGGAAGACTTGTTTCTGTTCAGCAATGAGGAAAGCCTGATGAAATTGATGTACTACTAAGGCTTTAAACGGTTGTATTTTGTGGTACATGTTTTACTTAATCAAATGCTCACAGTATTCAAACTGCAGGCTGAAGATGCAGCAGAGCCAACAAAATGATGTTACGGAGCGAGTCTGACAGAAGTCAGTTCACCTTTAGATTCCTCCCACTGTGTGATTTTGAATGAATGTAAATTATATTGGCAGTGAAGAGAGCAGACGAGGAGGGAGTTTAACTGTTGGACTACGTTGATGAGAAGAGGAAAGGTGGCGAATCTCAAACATATGTCGATACTGCATGTGGTAGCATTTTTTGTACCTGAATAATTAACTCAGGACAACTGTTCCTGGGCATGAATGCATGACCACCAGCTGCTGATACCCCACCATTATACTGATTATGCTGCAACCAGTGGAGGGCAAAATGAACCAGGTTAAGTGAGATGCTGACAATAAGACACACATAACTAAATAGCACCAAAAGCACCTTCGTCATTTTCTCCAGAGCCGCCATTATCAAGGAAGTAGTCGGAGGTTTTGTTTAGGTGGAGGAATCGGCTGCTGCTCCAGTAAGGATTGAAACAGCCAATGGAGGACCCTCCAGAGCTGCTCTGAATAGAGCTTTAAAAGGTCCGCCCACAAACACTTTGTGGTTTCAGAGCTTGATTCTAGTGTTGAGTGAGGTGGATGATGATAGAGTCTGTTTAACCTCCTCTATGATGAGGCCAGACCATGCCTCTCAGAAAGCAGCTGTACGACAAGTTTAGCTCGTTGAGCGGAGAGGAATTGTTGACCCTCTTGTCAAGGACCTGTATTCCCTCCTCCTGAAATTTTACTGCAAAAGTATTTTGATTGAATATAATGCCAGGAAGGGTCCCTGATTATGTTTGAGGTGCCAGCTTCTCTCACTTCGACTTCCCGAGCTTGAGAGCTCTTACAACTCAGCCAAGAACCTCACGGCTGACTTTGGTGTTGCTCGCAGTGTGAACGCAGCGAGATGAATGGGAGAACAGGGTCACTAGTGCGTTATGCTTTGGATCATCTTTACTAAACATGGTTGGACTTAATTTCCCTTAATAATTAAGTTTCCATAATATATCTATTTTTTGTTTCAGAACATTAATCAAGTGCCTAGTAATGGTTTTGCCAGCATGTTTCTTAATGCCTGTGTCAGTGCAGTTTTGAAGCCTCGAGTTCGGCATTTCGGCCGTCGCCATCTTGGTTTTTTGCAACCAGAAGTGACACAAAAGGGTGGAGCTAAGTACAACCGAACGTTGACAAATAGTTATAATTAAGTTATATGAACTGAAAACAAACTGTGAAAGGGTTAAAGTTCTATGACGCAAACACACAACAACTCCCAGACTGGACAACACCGTGGTAGCGACCTGTCAATCACAAGGTAGCCACGCCCTAAAGCATACCCTGCTTTATGGTCTATTTTACTCTAAATGGGACCATAATGTACTAAATGAACATCATGCTGTATTGAAGAAGACTTGAAACTAGTGATTGAGACCATAAACTCATGTTTACTGAGGTAATAAATCAAGTGAGAAGTAGGGTAATTTTCTCATAGTCTTTTCAGAGGTTGCCGCCTGCTCCCAGCAGAAGAGTGATTTGCAGTTGGAATCATGCTACCAAACCTGTTTTAGACTGAACTGTTTGTGAGTGCAGGGACAGTATACTGTATATATATATACAGTGAATACGCGCGTGTGTGTGTGTGTGTGTGTGTGTGTGTGTGTGAGCACGTATCTGCACATGTGCATTCGAGGCTATGCGTGTGATTACTGTATTTCATGGCAGAACCTGCCTGACTTTTCTAGAGCTCCAGGCAGAGCCTCTCCAATCACAGACAGTTTTTAAGTTTTCCCAGGGAGGCTGTGCCTTTGCTCTTGCAGTCTCAGAGGCTCCTTACTAACACAAGGTGGAATTAAATTTATGCTCTTTATATGCTAATAGTAGAAAGAGTAAACCCCCGAGGTGGTTCATATCCCAACAGTCTGCTAAAGAGAGACGGTAGATAGGCTGAGCAATGGGGTCAAATGAACAGCTCACATCCTAAATTGGTGTGTATGTGTGTGACAGTGTTGGATGTGTGTGAAAGAGAGAGAACACTTGGTGCATGTGCGGTGGCTTTGAGCTATTCTGTTTTCAGCATCACGCTGACGAACTTGACAGGACCTCAGGGGGCGATCAGTAAAACACACACACACACACACACATACACACACATACACACACGATGCAGCCATTTACAGATCAAATTAGTTTTTTATGATTTAGACTCACACAGGATTCCACGTAAATCATGGGACAGCAGAATTAAACAATGCCTCTGTGTGCCTTATATCTACAGAATGCTAAGAAAGATAAAGGAAAGGAAATAACCTTTAACACACACACATAGTCAAGGCCGTTTCTCACCAAGCATGGATTTTCATCAGAAAAATTTGCATGGAAACGTAGAAAACGTGATTTTGTGAGTTCTTATGAATGATTATGAATGACACCGCTGCGGAACATTCGTGCGGGGGAAAAAATATTCGGACGGACCTCGACTTCCGCCAGCGAAAAATATATGTTTGACCAATGAAATCCTTTGTTCCAACTTATTATTCTCTGCCTGGATTGGTTTTTGCGAAAATGGAAAACGGCAAAATGGATAATTCACACCAGACGCGGTGTGCATAGTTGTCCACGTGCAAAATTCAAATGCAGATTTTGTACCGCATTTTCACATTGCACTGGTGAGAAACGGCTTTCAGCATCAGCCCTGTGTTCAAATCCATGTTTATGTTTTCTTTAGAAGTAGCTTCTGGTCGTGTGAAAAAACGAAAAATCTCTCAGAAGAGATGGAAACAGTGGCCAAAACCTGTTTGGTAGGAAGCCCGAGTGGAAGGCTTTGAGGGATAATTATTTTTGAATTTAAGAATAGGAACTTCTTCCTGTTATTAGGAATATTGTGCATAAAAAAGAATCCAACACGTGACCAAATCCGATAACGTGCACAATGTAAAAGTCAGTATTCAACCCAAAGGCCCGCGTTCTCACAAATGGTGTCATTTCATTACAGAAGCTACACGGAAACTGATACCGTACATCGATGTTAAAATATTACATGCAAGACCTTTAACATCTGACTTTATCTTTGTCTCCTACCATCTCCTTTCAGTTTTGACCCCTATTTCTTTCCATCTCCCCTCAATTTTGATCTTTTTCATTTCAGATTTAATGCGTGACTTCATTTATATTCTCAACCACTCCCACTTAATCACAATCAGTTCAGTGGGTCAGATATTTACCGAGGTGGGGAGCCTGGAAATTGCTGCTAGAAAGAGCGCCTCATAATATAAAGTATTAGGTATTCTATCGCTGTCACCTTTGGGAGCTATCTGTCTTCATAAAGCATCAGAAAAGGGACTGCAAGGAGCGTATTCATTGTGTAAAAAGGTGAAATGCTGTTTAAACACAAGTAACTGTATCCAGGAAAAGTCTTACTTACACATTCATACAGTCACAGCAGGAGCTATATCTTCTACTGTTGGCTACTGAGCACCTCCACATGGGTAGCCGTGTGTTAAGCACACTGCTTAAAGGCTCCTCAAGGGTAGTTGTTGAGGAGTGGGGGAGTGTAGCTCCCATACTTTCCTCACAAGTCTTTTCCCAACAGGTCTGGTGATAGGAACCACTGACCTTCCATGTGCAAACCTGCTTCTCTTGCCTCTGGGCTTCCCATCCCTGTCTCTCTCTCTCTCTCTCTGTGTCTTCCTCAACTCAGGCCCAGGTGTTAGAATCCATCCTAGCATCCATTCTAGGAGTGAGAGAAATCCTCTCAGATAGTTTCTCTTTTTTACGCTGCATCTGGGACGACACGCTATCAATTAAGCCAGCAGGCCAGTCAAAGTGTTGCCTCATATCCTTCATGCCTCCAGCGCATACCGGTTTCCAGCCCCCATGTGTGGTCCTACCCATGAATCTTAATCTTGTACCCAAACAGTTGCCATCAATTATCCTGGCTGCTACTGCTAACTCTTCCCCTGCCTCCCATTTTTCCCCATTAAAAAAAGCCTTTTTTTTCCTCCTCGCTGCGACGGAATTGCCTCGCTCGCTTGCCCGGGAAATGATTTCTCAGCAGGCTTGTGGACCCGGTGCTTTTCCACAGGTGGAAGGTAGGAATGCAGGCAGCGTGTGTGTATTTCTGTTTATTGTACATGTGCATGCAAGCATATGCATTTCTCTGTGTGAGTTATTTGTGCAGTGGGTTGATATTAATGGTTTATCTCAGTCAATTTATTTGCGAGAAAATGTTTGGGAGCAGAAAAGCTCACCAGGCTGTGTGGCATCAAAACAGAAAATAAAATGAAATTTAAATCGTACAGATAAAAAATTACTGCATATTTAAAGACTATCCAAAACCAATTCAATGGTGGCAGGATTTAACCAGAACTGGGATTTGTCAAATAATTTGAGTTGTTTGAGCTGTAGTCATAGGAGTTGATCCAGATGGTAAACTTTTCAAATCTGTTTACTGGATGATTTTCAAGATATTTGAAGATGTTTAACAGTTCTGGCTCGGCAAATAAACCCTGGCACTTAACTCAAAGTTTATAAAATAGAACATGTTTGAGGGACGGAGCGAGATTTAGTTTAGTTCCTTCTTTAGTGTCCTTTCAAAATAAACTTCTGCTTCAACAGGAAGTTAGATTTAGGCAACACAACCACTTAGTTAGGGTTAGGAAACGGTCATTGTTGGCGTTAACTTCAATGATGCGATTGTGATGCGACTTACGAAACGAACGACTGATGAGACAAAAGAAGTCAACATTACCTTTAGTTTCACACGGGACACTAACACCGGTCTCCTGGTTGAAAGTCTTGTGTTTGTTTGACCCATCCTGCCCACCCTTAGTGGCTATTAATACTACGTCACTTGCGCCGACCGTCGAATAACGTCACAGGTGGGTTTACGTTGGAGTAAGTTAAAAGCCCGGTTTGTCACATACTGTTGATAAAAGTGCCTCTGTACGTTGGTTTTCGATGCCGAGGGCCACTGCCCAATCGGCGGTATTTGACGAGTTAGGAGTGAGACCGCGTTGTCATAAACAATAGTTTGAATTGTTTATTCTGTATGATGCAGTGAGGAAAGTACGTCGGCAGGTCCTCTTCAAATGCACAGAGCCGCATGAAACAGCAAATTATAAGAAGGCAAAACATCCCCACGTTTAAATGCTTAATTTTCTCCACCTAACAAAATATGAAAGTCTTTATCGATTTAAACGTTGTGTTGAAATTATCTGAACTTTCTATTCAGTTTTTTTTGTCTTTTCTGTCATGTTTGTCAATGTCAAATCATGGCAGAGGGAGCCCTTGATGAACAAAGAGTTTCCCTCATAAAGAAGAAAAAGAGAAAAGAGAATCTGGCTACTCGGTGCAACACAAATTCATTATGCTAATTTTACATCTAGAATCTCATTCAACAGGCGAGCATCTCTGGTATCTCTGTTTTCTCAGCCTGTCAGATAGGGACACTATTTGTCATTCAGGAGACTGCATGTTACATACGACAGACATGTCTGAAGCTGTCAGCGCGGTAAGATAATTTATTCCATTAAACCGCTGGAACACGGTGACGAGCAGACAGGCTCAATGTTTATGTGTGAGGCATCAAGATGACAAGAAGACACTGCTGGAGGCATTTCATTGTCTGGGTGCATTACTGTTCCTCATTGGTCCTACCCGAGGTACCTCTGATGTCAAAACAATCTATAATGAGATTTACAAAGGGGTTTACGATGGGATTCTAATTGATTTGTTTTTTGGGAGGGGGATTTGGAATATACATTGACCAGTGTAGTACGCCAAACTACCTCTCATTACTCAGTTAAGGCACTATTTGTTTGAATTTCTTTGTGAGATGCATTTCAGTAAATCCAGCTACCTGGAGGCATCGCCTGAGGGCAAAGCCTGTGACAACACAGAAATCCAACTTGTTAAAGGCCCACTAATCCTAAACAGATAATTTTTAAGAGTAGGACTTCTAGTGGAATTAAACTTGAATGTGCATGCTTTTGTCTTTGTCTTTTTTTAATATAAAGAAAAAGCTCAGTCTGGTCTGAATGGTCAGGTGGCCCACTCTGTTGTGATTGGTCAACCGAACCAAACTCTTCGGACTCTGCTCCAGCTCCGCTCTAAGTAGCTTTGGCGCTAGGTGGGTATTAAGCCGTCTACACATGATCTGCGGTAAAATCGCTCTGCGCTGGCTGTGCCATTATTTTCCTAAGGGAAGAGCGGTGCCACCGGACTAGGCAGAAGCGCTACCCTTCGCTCGGAATTCAAATTTATTGCGCTCAAAGTTCAAATTATTTCAACTTTGACCTCAGTTGCCGCTGACCTTTCAAAGCACAACCAATGAGAATAGATCTAACTGCTGTTGTTGCCTAGAAACAGTGAATGGCGTTCCTTGATCTCTTTTTGGGAGATATTTTACCTGCTGCCTCTGCAAGTCTTGGTGACATCACCACGTAACAGAAGAAAAGGCAGGACTTCAAGCAAGGCGCTGGCAGAGTGGGGCAGAGTAACTCCCTTTGGCATGGACTTTGGGTTTTGTAATTTTGCAGACTTTTTAAACAAACAAAAAAACTATAGAGCACACAAAAGAAAAGGGAAAAGGCAAAAATAGATCCTCTTTAATGTTTTCAAGTAGCTGTACTTTGGTCTTGGCATCAAAAACTAGATAGAGAATGAAAAGTCTTCATGTATATGAGCAGGGAGACTAAACATTCAGCAATACAGCAGAGAGTAGCCTCCGCAAATGATCTTCTACAGTACAACCACCCTAATTAAAATTGTAGTTAGTGAAAATACTCGGTCACATAATGCTGAGGGAGTGGACCAAAATGAAAGTATCGATCAGTAGTTGATGTGCTCTTGCACTCCGCCATGCAGACCAAGAAAATCCATGGCAACAATTACACACATTTACTAAATTATCATCATAACTGAAATTTCTGTATTTCCAACAAATTATAATTATGGTTGCAGTAATGCTACCATAACAAACAGTTTTGATAATTCATACAAACATGAGAGTTAAAACTGACTTTCCCCTCGAGTTACAAAGTTTAAAACGTGACAGATACAGTTTCAAGCTTTAGATGCAGCATTGTTTGACTAATCAATTATAATAATTTTGTTGCAGCCCTGTGGGTTATATTTAAAGGGGACATACCATATTCATTTCCAGGTTCATACTTCTATTTTGGGGTTCTACTAGAACACGTTTACATGCGTTAATGTTCAAAAAACACTTCATTTTTCTCATACTGTCTGTCTGAATATACCTGTATTCACCCTCTGTCAGAAACGCTCCGTTTTAAGCGCCTGTCTCTTTAAGCCCCTCCTCCCAAAAAAGCCCAGTCTGCTCTGACTAATATGGTGCACCTTTGTAAAGGTAGTTCTCAAGCTGTGGGCGTTATATTCTAATAAGACGGAATGTGACATAGGAAGGAGAGCCAAATCTGATTGGCTTGCTGAATCACATGTTTTCTGATCTAGGCAGCCCACAAACAACTGACTGGGTTGTCTTATTTCACAATCTGTGGGTTAGGAGACACTCCATATACCCAAATGTATGTACACAAGCACTGAAGAAGGTTTTCACGATATGTCCCCTTTAAGAGTGTTGTTTGAATGTTGTTTTCTGCACTTTTTGAAATACTTTTTGCCCCCATTGATAGCTCACAGAGTTACATAAAACAGGAGAAAGACATGCAACACAGATTTGAACTGAAAAGTTTGTGGTATGTGTCGTCGACTGCTTACCCACAGACATACAGGTTACTCTGCTTTTTTATTGCACCACAAACTCCGAGAGGAGCTGCTTGTGATTCTGCTGTCCTTGTCACCTTGCATTCCTTTTTAATTTGCAGTGGGACCACCCTTTTCATCACGCCCCAGATCGATTATAATTTGTTTTAAGGCTTAGCGGATGAATGTAAATAGCCAGGCGCTGACGCTTAAAAAGATATAAGCTAACACACCGGCAGGCCAAGCAATCAGCTGGGATGCAGATAGTAAATTCAGTGTTGCTTGTAATCTATGTTCTTATTAGAGGAGAGAGCAAATACATCTTGTAATACAATATCAGCCTCAGCAATAAATTACCAAGTGGCAGAGAGCTGCAGTGGTCAGGCAAAATGGATTGTGCAGTTGCTGGGTGTGTGTTTACATGTATGTTGTAGTATAGTATGTATTTGTGAGTGTGTGTGTTTGTAGGCACCGTATTACAACTAGGAGAGGATAGAGAGAGACTGCAGACAGAGGGGAAAAATGGCTTACATTGCAAAAGAATGAAAGTCATGTTGTCCCTACTAACTTGCACGCTATCTTTATATTCAGTTTTTTTATTTTTTTTTCCCATACTAAGATCCCCTATTGAATATTACAGATGACATAAGAGTAGTGTTTCCCTGGGAAACACTAGAAACTCCCTGGGAGCTGAACAGAGAGGTGAGAGGGTTTCTCTTTGGAGGCAGTGACTGGACTTTTAGCTCAAATCACTAACTTTCATCACCTTCCATCAGAGGTCAAAGAACATCAAAGTCACATAACATACCGTAAAACTGCAATTAATAGCCCAGGATTTTATTTGCTTCAATCACTGAACTTAACCGGCCTATATTTGGGTCGGGCGTTTATATGGGACTGGCCTTTAATTCCTTTCACACAAACTCAAAAGATGGAAAATATCATCAAATTGTTTGTTTTACGGCACCCAAGGATTTACAGCACCCGGCATACCGACACAACACCTCTCTTTATCCTCTGAAAACCCACCTGCCCGTCAGCGACAAGCTTATTTGGCATACTAAAACTAAACAGAAAAAGGTGGAGATACTTTTATTTTGTAGCCAGCGAGGTAAGAAAAACAAGCATACCCAAAAACACGGTGCAGGAAGAAGAGAAAATATTGTTCAAGTTAGTTAAAGTGTGGTCTTCGTTTGATGAACGAAGTTAGCAGACAGTGAGCAGCAATGGACTTCACATGACAATATTCACAACTTGGATTCATTATTATGAAAAAACGTTTTGAATCTTTTGATCGGTGGACCCTTACGAACTAAAGGAATATAAATAATCAAGGAATGGAAACATATTGAGACTTTATGACCGCTTCAAAAGGTAAAATCGCCACTTTTTATATTTGTCTCTCTTGTTTTACATGTCAGTAAATCTGAATTAATTTTACTTTGGTGCTCATGTTTTCTGTAAAATTAACTGAACGACTGAATTGTGGAGAATCTAACCGATCTAACGACAAAAGCTACCCGCCGTCTTGTTGAAACCTGCGTTTATTTGTCAAGACGTGTAGCCACACCGAGCAAGAAACAGTGACTCAGCGTCTAACGGGGGGGTTCGGCTTTTAATTAAAGCTTTACGGTAAATAATGAAGTCGCATATTCAGACAGCAAGTAAATAGTGAATGAGACGAGAGGTTCAACGGAGGGAAGTGAGTTTGAATTATTTGCTTTCATTTCATTGTTTCTTACATGTAATTAAATGTGTTCTTTTGTCTTTGCCATTATTTCTAATGTAGTGATAAGATTAAAACCAGCTGTACCCAGTTCTGAAATGTCAAAACAACATCATTCTTAAAACGCTGTCTTTTTTTTTTTTTTATTCCCTGATTTATTTCCTGCTTCGACAACAGACAGACAATCTCTGCTTGTCTTAGTGTTTACTTGTTTGATTTGCTACCATTATTACCTCTTGCTTTATAATTTCCTGTTGATATCACTACACGTAGTGTTTTCTTGGAGGCACTTCATGACGAACCTTATTTTAAAATGTGACTGGACAGCTTTCAAAGCTGATAAGATCACAGATGCTTTCTTCAAGCCCACCTTATTCCCAGCATCCTTAAAAAAAAAAAAGAAGTGGCGACTGAGGTGTCCGGTTTTGAATAAAGTACCCTGATCAATATGATACAGATTGAGATTTTGATGTTTATAACCTTAAACTGAAATAAATGTCCAAAATCCAGTGAACAAATGAACAATTATCAATTATCATAATTAAAGAATCCCTCTAAAAGAGTATATAAGCCTATTTATCTAGTTTTCAAACATATTATGGGTTTTTATGCCTGGTCAATTTGGTGGCACATTTTAATTAGCTATCATATAGGAACAGGCCACCATGTAAACAGAGGACACAGCAGAGTGGAGGGGGTGAGAATGATGAACAGGGTCTCTCTACATAAACTCCATCGTCCAGTGAACTCGAACAAACAGCCCACTTCAACTCCTTCCGTGCAATCTTTAATTGTTTGTGCGGGTAGATGCATCTTTGTTAGAATGTGTACATCTGGGCAGCTGCTCAGTTATTCATTTATTGTGCTCTGGTGGGCCGTTGTGTAATTGTTTCTACCACCACACTGGAAGTGGCTGGCCAAAGGAGCTTAGTATTAATTTTCCCCGGCCACAGCCAAGGGATTAGATGTGCTTTCCCCTGGCAAGGCTGTTTGGCAGCCACACTTATCTGCAGCGACTTACAAGGCTTATTGAACATTAGCATGCAATTATCTTTGATGGTCTAACTTTCCTGCTGGCTGACAAGACCCAATGATTCCCTGTTAGGGCTTTTTTCTGAGGACATGACATGAATATCAAGGTGCAAGGAAAGCAGAGAAAATAAAAATGTCATCTATAGTTGAAATGGACTCTCAATAAAGCTGGTGGCACCCTAGAACACGTTTAAAATCCTGATTGATTTTGAAATGCTTTGCGTCGTTCATCACACGCGGCTATGGATCTCACAGATTGTTTTACCTCTCAGTTGTCGATATGCTCCGACTATATGACTGTTGTTGTGTGCAAGGTGGAGATAGCGCCGGTAGTGCCAGGAGCCGGAACAGTTTGTGCCACAAAGACCTTCATTACCATTTCACTTGGAAATCACACGGCCTTCACATAGAAAATTCATACTGTATGTATGATTAGTGCTCAATATGCAATTCAGATTTTTTCCCAATAAACCCATGAAGGCAGCATGGTCTTCATTATTTAGTGGGGAGTTTGAAAACAGCCTGGGGCCAGATGTACACTTTCTTGCATGTTATTTTTGTTTTATTTACATTAGGGACATGGTTTTATTTCAGTGTATTTTATGCTGCTCTGGCTTTGTTGGAGAAACTTTCCGATGTGACACAAGCTGCAAAATTGTGCTACTTCTTTGCCTTTCTTTCCATTGACAGGTCTTGCACCTCGTTTCCACACAGTTTTGGGAGAGAAGTTAATTTTGTGTTTTCTGTTTTTTTGCCGTCCAGTCTAGACAAGTCACATTTATACATTTTTTCTAACTGAATATTTGACAGCATATTAACTAACATTGGTAAAATGCTAGCTGTGTAACATATGGAGGGTATGCATCGTGGTTCATGCGCCTTTTAACAAAATATTAACCCAAAGCTGCTAAATATGCCGTTGAACTTTTCCCAAGGGAGCAAAAAATAATAAATAGAGCTGTACATTCATCAGTTATTAATCCACTAATTTATGTTAGTAGTTAGCATCTGGCTAGTCTAGCAGCTAACTTCTTGGGGCATACAGTATATACGGTCCGTCCGTAATCTGCCGTAAAAGTTTGAATTTTTCAACATACGCAAGGCCCCAAAAAAAACGGAAGGAGGAGTTTCGCAAACACATCGGAGATCACGGAGGCTCCCATAGGAATGAATGAACTTCGAGTTGACTCTCATACGTACACAAACCTATGTGGAAAGAAGGCGTAAAGGTATTGATGTTTAAATACTCCAGTGTGATACACCACTGTGAAGCAAGGCTTGGTAATGGACATTACTGAATCAGTCCACAGTTCCAGTGTCTGCATCTCCTGCACTGATCCCAGACTGGTTTCGGAAGCTACTAATAGTTTTATCAGAAGTGCAGTCGGTGTTCCTCCTCCTTGATTACCTCAGAGCCCCCACATGCCTCCAATTAGAGACCACTTTACTTCCCTTTTGGATCGCTTAATTCCCCTGCACCTCTCCCTCTCTTTGTTTTCCCATCCTCTGTCTATCACCCATTTCCTTTGATTGCCTCTTTGCTCCCTGCCCATGTTAAATCAACTCTCAGTGAGAGTGAGCGCGAGGGGGGGATCAATTCTCTCCCTCATCAGCAGTCAATATGTGGTCGATGGCGAGAAAAGGAGAGGAGGCAACTCTATTGATGATGGAGGAGATGTCACACCTGATTCTCTCTTTATATCTTGCTCACCTGGGGCCGCTGTGATAACATTGGTATTGATTCTAACTAGCCAGTGCTGGCTAATTCAATAATGGCGGAGATGTAGCTGGAATCAAAGGCAATTACATTAATGTGCTGCTTTTTTTTTTTTACTGTAGCTGGAACAGTTGATGTTAAAACACCGAAGTGATTGATTAGAAGAACTGTGCGAGTGTGTGTTTGCATAAGTGTGTACAACTGCAGCAGCAGGTGTTTTGGCCAAGGCTATGACTTGTCTCTTGACTGTATGCCAGCTCATTGCCTCCTCTCCTTAAATGCACACACACACACACACACAGGTTACCTGTAAGAGTTTATGACCAATGACCCCCTCGCTGTAAATGGATTGGATGATTAACTGCAGTCTGCCTGTCAGCACAGAAAGTGAAGAAAATGACTGAAAAATCCTTCATTAACCCTGAGGTATTTCAATATAATCATGTGTATGTACACACACACCGCATCTTAATTGCTATTTTATATATCATATATTATATTTGACTTAACTTTGCAACTTTGTTAAGTTGCCTTCTGTCTATTTACTTCCTGTTTGATCTCCAGCTCACTTACGTGATCGTTGGTTCTGCTATTCTAAAGGCAAAATCTCTGTATAGTTTTGGTCATTTAGGAATTGAAACGCACTTTATAAGTCAGTCTGTGTCAACGTATTGCCTAAAATGCTAAAAGTGTGACTGAGGAGAAGACATATGGGAGGATAAACACAAACATAAGGACAAACAGGAAGCCAGAAAGACAGAGAAGGACACAAACAGCTATTGGACCACAATTAATCAGGATTTTAGTCTTATAGGTGAGTAATAAAGATTTATTATGCTCCACTATGTTATCAACATGAATTGATAATAAGTGAAGTAAAAGGGTTTGTCAATGTCAACTGAAGCACAATCATACAAACCTAAACGCCCGTCAAAGAAACAGTTGTTCTGCGGCGGGCGTCTTTGTGAAAACTTTTGTCACAAATGTAGCCGTCAGGTGCACAGAATGAGCAGAATGAGCAGAACTGGCCTGGCAGACTGTGTAAGACAAACACAGACACGCACTGATGCAAGACAAAGAGCTTGTTGAGCAATGACTGCACTACAGCACGTACAAGATATGCTTCCTGACACATAATTTGATTTTAATGAACAACAAGTCACAAAGAATGAAGCTCAAAAAGCCTGTTTCCATCGGCGTCCATCTGCAGAGTTAGGCTAATGAAGTGCCTGGCACATAGCACCTGGGCAGTTAGTCTGATACAAGCACACAGCCTTCTCTCCAAACCGCATGAATACATACAGCGAATGCATGAGTGTGCATCAGAACAGCACGTCATCTGTCAAGTTTAAGTGCTGCATGCAGCTTTGGAAGCTGATGGGAAATGGCATCAAGCAAGATTTTAGTTTGAACTATCAAAAAGCGTCTCTGAATTTGTGGTTTTGCTCAGTGAAGGTAAGAATATTCCAATTATTCTTGAAGAAGTAAATGGTGACGACAATATGGACTGCTTTTTTTAGCTACACTAGCAGCAGGGCCCAAGGGCTGGCAATGATTTGGTCCAGACTGAAATATTAGCCTCAGCTGTACTTTGTGTATTTGCTAATTAGGAAACAGTAGCATGCATTGTTTAACGTGCATGGCGTAAGTGCATTTAGGGCGTTTTCACCTCCACTTTTGCTAGTTAAATGACGCATCCTCTGGGTGCAAAGTAAGGCGCAAGGGGCAAAGGGGTTGTATTGGAGTGTCATTTCCCATTTCCTTTTAAAGGTACAGTGCTATTTAAATGTTTCGCAAATTGGAGAAGCGAGCCGTTTTCTGCGTCGATAGGGTTGTTTTTGAAAGGCTAAACAAATATGGATTGAAGCAGACCTTTCTTTTGGACAGCGCTGTGGAGTTATTTGAAATGTTTGGATCACACAAGTCCGAAACAATCCTACGTGGCCACCGGTGGAATCTAATTTTACAAATAACATAATACTTATAATATTAGTGTAGTCTGATCTGTATCTGCAACTGTGCAGAAATATCTGCTTTAAACAGAATATGTTTGAAATATGAATGAATGGACACAAAAAAGCCGCACAGCATTCAAACGTTGATTTAGAATTCAAATGTCAGCGTTATGGACGAAGCTTCACAGCTTCCAACCATTTGGTACAGCCCAAGAATTGTCTTATATCGATGTGTTTCATATTCTGTTTACTGATTAAGAGGGAAACTCTGTTTACTATTTGTCGCTGTCCATAGACTGAATTAATGTTGCCGTGGCATATTGTGAAGGGAGGGAAGGGACAGGTATGTGGTCCTTGGCCAGTGGACCCTCTGTCTCTGCTGTCTCCCAATCCTCTGTCTTATCAATAACTCCATTTGACTGCATATGAGCAAATGCACCAATAACCTAAACACTGCTGGGTGTTCCTGTGTGTGTAACAAGCAGAGTGTACGCCTGTTGTGAACCCACCTATGTAGACGGGCGGAAGTACAGTGCATTTGCTACCTAAACAATGTGGCCACTGGCCGTGAAAATGACAACTGCGTCGGTCTGAAACTAGCGATGACAGTTGCACTGCATTGTGCAATAAGTTGTTCACTGCATTGTGCAATAAGTTGTTCACTGCGTTGTGCCAAAGACAGGGCCCAGAGTCATGTTCCATTTACACTAGCAAAGGATGCACTTGCCCATTTTGAGTGACATGAAGTGACAAGTAACAACAAAGTGATATTTTGAATCTTGTAATTCTTCCATAACACTTGATATAAACCCGAACTGATAAACCACGGCTCGTTTCAAATATTTTTCGGACTTGGTTTTTCACTTGCTAGAAAAAGGGGACCAGGTGGGCAGAATCCTTCTCAGGTTGATTAAATGAGATTGATGAAGAAAAAGGGGGAGAGAAGAAACAAGAGGAAGAAGTGAAGCCAAACTGCTCAGATGAATCAGCCAAGTCGGCCCAGCCAAGCTGTCAGAGGCTGGGTAGTGCTTTGCATGTAGTGTAACAGATCCCACTCTAATATTCTTGCACAACATTATGTGTGTTTGTGTGTGCGTGTGTGTGTGTGGTGGCGTGGGATTATCAGCTCCGACTGTCAGCTAAGACTGTCAGCCCTTACTCTGTACATATCTGAGTCAATCATACATATGCACAAGCAAACACACACATACACTCATGTCTCATAAAAAACACACCATGCACCTGTCACACAGTCTGACTCTCTCTATCGTGTGCTCTCTCTCTCACACACACACACAGACACACATTTGTCTGTTTTATGTCTGCCTCACCCACTCGCACGCTCAACGCCCACACACATATTATGTACACAAAACTAAACAAGATGCTCAAGTACTGTATGCGCTCACCCGAAATGACAGCTTTTCTGAACACGGAGCGAGTTAAATCCTTTTGCGTTCTAGACAGCAGCTTGCAGATTTATGATATATTCCCTCTCTCGCGCAGACGATGCAGCAAGACACAGCTAAGAAATCCGTTTTATCTAAGTGCTGTGGCACGCCAAACTGGCCCAGATTGTGCCTCTGTGACCATTTAGCCCACTTTACGAAACATTTTAATTGGCTATAACTGCACATTCTAATTATCTGTAAAGTAATGGATGTGCTCCATGAAATATAGCAATAAACATTAAAAACAAAGGGAAAACAACCAGGATGCCTCACTGCAACAAGGGCACATCTTTGACACGTCGCATACAAAAGCAGACAAGGCCCTTACATTTGCAAATATGAGGGCAGTGCGTACATTCATACTTTATGCGGAAAATAAGTGCCTCTGACACCTGTATTTGTGGACTTTAATTGAAAGGGAAAAGTCTATAAAAGCTCACATACACCTCAACATCCCACATAAAGATGAGCTCAGACGTGGAGAAGAGATTGATGCCCGCACCACCGCAATACCCGACCTAGCAGGAGTGGAAAAAAGCCCAGCAGACTGTGAGGTTGTGCTTCAATAAAGCAGCTGTGGTCATGAGCACCAGAGCAGTCAGCGGAGTGCAAGACTCAGGGATGTGTACCAGATTATGTGAAACGCTCGCCTTTAAATGCCACTGCTTTATCCAAAGCTCAAAAGGCCCAGTATGCGTAATCGATACTTTTTCTATCCAAATTTAGCAAAGACTAGAAATTGTTTTCAGGGCTGGGATGAATCACCTGTCTTACTATCAATACTATCAATACTATCACAATACTTAGATGTACATGGGTGTATTGCAATTTTTAAGTATTGCGATTCCATATAAGGATTTATTGTGATTTTTGTTAACTTGTTTAACACTAGACTATGGGAAAAAGTTGAATCATACACTTCTAGGGACTTCTAGAAAAATACCTAAATTAATACAGTACAAATGTTAGAGTGTCCTGAAGTCATATAGACTGTATCATTTATTATTATTTGTCCAGCAACCCAAAAATCAAAGAATAAAGACATTTCCCTCACAAATTAGTGGTATTTTCTATTCAATTTACAAGGGATATGTAATGTTTTCTACTTCTAGTGTATATAATTCAATCAATCTTATCTCCATATATGTATTTTGTATATACACTTCCCTTTGTTCTACACCTTATTTTGAAAACCAGACATAGTCACAGGTGTATACTTCCGCTAACTTCACCAAGTCCGTCGCTAGCTCTCCTGTCAGCTCCGTTCTCTTTATCCATCCAAGGTCAACTCCATCGGGGCTGTTTGAATGCATTTAACATAAATGTCAGTGTATGGGTGCTCTACAGTTGTAGCGTCGGCCGATTTGACCTAGAATTAAAACTTGCAAGAAGTCAGAGAAAACACTCGGACAATAGTGCAGACAACTAAACAGAAGATAAAAGTAAAAATAAAACTTTGAAAAAGGGGGAAATAAAATGATCTTGCCGAGGACAAAAGGACATGCTGCACAGACGCAGGATTTCCAGAGGCGGGAGATTGTACTGTATATTTTACATGCGTGAAGTGGAGAGCAGAAAGCCTCCTGAGCAGAAGTGGTGGCGTGTAACTGTGGGTGTGGTGTTTGATTATGTGGCCGTTCAGAGCAAAGCTGTCATGTTGCTTTCCCATTTAGATCGCATCTCCTCGGGGGGAAACACTTGTTCGTGCGTCTGCCGCGTACAGTCACGGCATGGCAACCTCGATCTCATCAAAGAGACGGGCAAAGAGGAAAGGGAGAGAGAGAAATGAGTGTTTGCTGCAAGTGTGTGACTGAGTTTGTGGTGTGCTTGTGCTCTTTTTCTCCCTGTCCTTGTGTGTGCTGATGCATACATTTCTGTGTGTTCTCTTACAATATGCCTGTGAGTGTGTGAACAATGAAAATTTAATGAAACCAACTGGTAGTGTACGATTGCAATACATCATGTTTCCATCCTTTCGGGCGCTGCTTTGATGACGGCAGCTCCTTCATTTCTGAGTCAGTGTTGTAAAGTTCAGGTACACGCCGCAAAAAGTATTGACCTTTCTGCCCGAATGCCGTCAGAATTGATAATCAAGGAATTAAGTGAATTAGAGCCTGGCAAGGGCATTTAGAGAGGGTGAGGGATGGATATGTGAGAGGGACTGTAATGAAGTCAATGGCGCGAGAGTAATGCCCCATCACCCGGCACCGACAGCACCCCTGCCACACACACCTCCCCGCTCCTCCCACCCTGCTGCAATACCTCTGGGCATCGGGGCAGAAGATATTAAAAAACTGTGGCACATCCTTTTCAAGGACGATTAGACATTTCTCCCCTTTGGTCTCCTTATTTACAGATTGCCCCGGACTCCGCTGAGACGGCTCAGGAGCAATATTTTGCAAGCTAACATTCATATCAAACGCCTTGTTTACTTGGCACTTCCTTCTGTTTTTGCCACAAACAAAAAGGCTTCCCTAGCCTTCACAAGCTAGCTTTGAGCCGGCACTAAAGCCTGGAAGATGGCAGCTGCCTCTGACAATCATATTCTATTTGATGATGATACTCAATGAAAAAGCCCAGAAACCTGATGAAGCTGCTCTGCAACATGCTCGATTATGTGAGCAGTACACCTTACCATCAATGCCCCCATTTACTGTGAAGCTTTAGCTACCTGCAAATTCAATTTATTGTAAAACCTGCCATTTAACTTAGAGGGGCTCTGTTTTACATCCACTACCAACCTTCTTAAGAGCTCTCAGAAGTATCAGAGAAGTATGTAGGTGGAGAGTGGTACTGCAGCCCACAAAATGATAATACATTCAGATGAAGTTGTGTAAGAAGTTGATGTGGGAAAAGCTGGTAAAATCAGGAAGATACCAGAGTAACTGAGCAACTGCACTGTTATTTTCCTAGTTTTTTTAAGGGAGTTCTGCTGATACAGACCACCAGCTCAGAGTGGGACTCTGCAGCTAGTGAGCGGTTCACGCCCTGCTTTAATCTTCTATTCAACTTCATTTGTTGACTCCATCTTTCTGGTTATCACTACAGTTTATTCTTTGACCGCTTGCTCCCACCAGCAGCAAAGTTATAACTGCCTGCTCTTGTGGGATCCAAATCCTAATGCGGTCCTCTAAAGCAGAGCGCTGCATACACACACGGCCCCACTGTCGCACATCAATGCAACTCACGGCTCGTATTAAAACACTGTCATTCTTTATGTACTGGTACTAATAAAGTGGGGTATCATACTGTTTTTAACGGCAGTGTATTGCGATACCTTCCTAGTGGCCCTACGCTTCAAACTTTGACGTACTAGGTACCCCTCTAGCATCAGTTTTGGACGTGTCGGAGTCAGTGCCAGTTTCCGCTCATTACATGCATACAGGATCTTTTCAAAATAAACTTCCAATGAAGGTTTACTTAGATTTTAGGTTTACTAGGTTAGGCTTAGGAAGAGATCATGGTTTGTGTTAAAATAGGTAAAATAAGTAAGTAAAATAGGTATATTTGTTATGCAACTTATGCATAAAAAGTTAGTTAAGTACGTACGTAAAAAAAAAAAACTAAGGTAAAATGTGTCAACGTTGACTTGGTTTCACATGGCATGCGGACAGCGGTCTCCTGGGTGAAAGTCTGTGTTTGTTTGACTAAACCACACATCCCTCCATAAGTAGACTTTGTCACTTTTTATATTAGGTCAGTTGCTCTGATGTCTAATAATGACACGGATGGGTTTACACTGAAGTAAGTTGAAAGCCCGGAGTGTCTCATACAGATGCTAATGGGTGCCTTGGTGCGCTGGTATCAGACGCAGAGGGCTACTGACCAAGCGTCGGTATTTGACGTGTTGGGAGTGACAACAGGGTTGATATTAACACTTAAGAGATGAAATAATAAGCAGGCATGCTAGGAGGATAATGCAGGATGGAAGATAATGCATCTCAACTGTCCTCTTATGATTCATCTCCAATGTTTGCTCTTCAAACTGTCTTGTAACAAATGCCAAATGGCACAGAATATTAATGAATTTGTCCCTCCGATAAAAATAAAAAATGTAAAAATACTTCACATTTGTTACATCTCTCTAACCCAGAGGAGTATGGGATGGAGAGGAGTGGAGTGTGTCACTTCTTGGTTTCACTAAACTGCAAAACATCCATACTGTTTCGATCAGTTGTTTCTCTCTGGATAACAAATTCTGTACTCGATGAACACACCGCTGAGGATGCATATCCCTGATGTGGGTCAGGAGCTGATGTGTTTCTGGCTCACATTTGTTTCTCTTCTGTTTTTAGGCTCCATTACACACTCTGCAGAGGACCTGCTCTGCAAGCTGAAACTCAGGATGAGGATACTGCAACAACCACAATGCCCTGCAGCAACCGGCGCTCTACAGTCGTCTTCTCAAAAGAAGTAGTCATATGCCGACACCCAGGATGGGCAGAGAGTGTGAGCAATAAAAAGAGACCTGACTCCCACACGCTTCCATCGTCAGTCTGTGTAGTCTGGTACATGATGCGTTGCTTTTTGCAAGTTTTAAAACAGTCGGGACTTTGTGCTAAATCGTGGTACAAAGTCTCGGGAGGTCTTGTTAGCGCTGTCAGTGTGATTGAGGATGATACAGAAACACAGTAAACTTCTTCTACCCCTTTCTGTCTGTGCGCTAATGTATCTCGCCGTGACATTTCCCTGCCTGTACCGGATTTGAGAAAGTGGCTCGCTACCTCGGGGCTAACTTTTCACCACTGCACTTTTCACCACTGTTCATGTGACTCATGCCATAGTAGGCAAAGGGCACTTGTGAGGCCAACAAAACTGAACAGACTTCCAGAGAGCAGCGAGTGACTGCCTCATTGAATTACTTGTATCTGTCGACATGTTGACTGTCCCTGTCTGCTGCAGCCTGGTCACAGTAGAAGTTACATTTGTGGCCTTGAAGGAATATTCCACCCAAATGTGTTTTGATTATCAGACAGGCGTGAAAGGTGGCTCTGAAAAGTTGTCGTTCTTGTCCCGAGCCACTGTCCAAACCTACAGGAGTTGATGGATACTGAAAACACACAGGTTTTAGGTGAGTGCTGCCTTCAAAAGTTAATCTCTGACAGCACACTTAACTTTTTATGGCTTGTTGCAGGGACTGAAGCTGACTTTCTGCAGATTGCTTCTCAAACAATAAGTCCCAGTAAAGTTATGGGGTCAAACTGACCTGGGTCGGTGTGTTACAGCAGCACGCCAGTTTGCCTCACCAAGTTTGGTTTAATCAGATAAAAAAGGTACATAAAAGGGCTTTTGTCCTTGTACTTTATTCTAAAATCAAAGTCTCTGTCATCTTTGGGAGAGATTTATCTCATAATCACTTGAAAGCTTGCTTTGGTTCTTTTAACTACCAAAAGTAGCCGTCTGGAGCCAGAAGAAGCAACACTGCATGTGGAAAGACGCTTGGAGGGTGGGAGCGCTGCCTGTTAAGCCACCGTCTGCCTTAAAAAAAACAAAAAAAAAAAAAAACTTTCTCTAATTTATTTTTGACTGTATTCGCTCAACAATCTTGGAACATGTTTACAGAAATCCCAAAAAATGTCCCAAGGAGTTGAAAGATAAAATGGAGAATGCGGTGATGAGTGAGTCAGCTCCCCCTCCGGCGTCGTCTCTCATGTTTCTTCTTCTCTGACTCTCTCGCTCTTCTATCACTGCCCCTCTCTCCATCTAATTAGATTTGTCTGTAACCTCACTGTTCCTGCCCCGCTTTCAGTTTTTCCTTTGTCTGGCAGCAACGCTTGATCCCATGTACCACTGCTCACTTCGCAAATGGGATTTCAACCCACCACAGGGATCTCTTTTTTTTTGCTTTCTAAAACATGCCTACTTTAATACAATGGAAACTAACATGGGGTAGGAAGCGGGCCGTTTGAGGAGCGCGGAGAGGCCTGCGTAGCGTTGGTGTTGGAAAATATATCAATAAAGATTCATGCTATGCTTCCATTATGACTGAGCTCTTTAGAGGACTTGTGTAACAGCTGGGAGTAAAGGGCAAATCTGTCAATGAATCCCCGTTTGGTTCTTCTTTTCTAGTGCCTCTGAAGGCCCTCTCCTTCATCTCTCTGACTGATGTATTTTTAAGCACAGTCTAAAGCCAACATGAAAATGAGCGCTGGTCTGCTCACAGTGTTCAAACAGTGAGGTACTGTGTTTCTTGAGATGAGTGTGTATAAAGCCCCTGAGCTCTCGCAGAGTAGACCGACCCTGTTCTCCTCCTCCCACCTAAATATCTCCCACCATTTCCCCTTTTACACTCCTCAACCATTTAAAGGGGAATTACAATCCTTACAGTAATGGCACAGCGACCGACTGTAGTGGTGCGACTATTTCCCGCCATCAAGTGTGTTGTCTTCTGTTTTTACTCGGTTGTTCAATATGTGCTCCTTTCTGACTGTCATGACTAAAAACACTGAGTGACAGTGGACAAGCTCATGTAGAGTAATCTTCCCAGCTTTAGGGATCCTGCTTCGCTCTACAGTAAGTCATGTGATGGATGGATGTTGAAGACGGTTCCACCTCCATCAGCCCATACATTCCTGATTCAGCAGCAAAGCAAAATAAAACCGTGTTTAAAATCAGCCATCGCTTCAATAGTAAGTTGAAAAGTTATTTCTTGTTAATTCAAAGTGACCTGAGATAAAAACTAAGATAAAGTTTAACTAAAGATAAATGTTGCAAAATGAACAAAAGAGGGAAAATATCAAATGTTGGCAAGTCCAACTTCTCTTAAGAGTGCCGTTTCATTGCTGCTGAAGAGACACATTTGTGTTTTTGATCTTTTAAGTTTTCATTTAACACTGACTGAGTTTCAGAGCGTCAGAGAGAGAGAGAGAGAGAGAGAGAGAGAGAGAGAGAGAGAGAGAGAGCAGAGTATAATTTGGACAAAAGGGCTGAATCTGTTTCCTCTTATTTTGTCGCGATGAGAAACTTCCTCTGCTTTTAACAAGTCTCAATGCACAAGCCCAAAGTTGACAATTCTAACTCTTAAACCCTTCTGCCTTGCATTACAAGCGTGCTGTAATCTACACAATTAAGGGTTTCACGTAGCAGCTTGAATGCCTATGGCATTTTACAGTGCATGAATTAGCCAAGCGGCTAGCGTACTCTAGTTAGTTTTAGTTAGTTACTTCTCCTTTCTCATAGCTCTTCCACTCTTACTTGGTTTAAGTCACTGCGGTTGAACTTCAGCCTGCATGCATGTTTATTTAGCCCAACATTGTTGAAACAGAGCAGCTGATATTGGTAGTGAGAGCAACAAGTTAGTGGACTGCCGAGTGCCGTCGCACAGCGGAGGAAGGAGAATAAATCTGGATTCAGCTATTAGTGAATTTTACAACTTTTAGGACGTAATGTGAAGGACACGTAAGTTGTAATTCCACCGTTTAACCACTACAAAAATTTGCTTTGAGCGTGTACAGTGACAGTAAATTACGCTGACCTGAGTAGAAATACTCTCACTGAACTGAAATCATATATATATCTATATATATATATAGATATATATAGATCTATATCTATATAGATATAGATATAGATATAGATATAGATATATCTATATCTATATAGCTATAGATATATCTATATATATCTATAGCTATATATATCTAGAGAGAGAGAGAGAGAGAGAGAGAGAGCGCTTGTGTCATGTCGCTTTCTGTTTATTTTTAAGAGCTGCATTTTGCCACTGATTCATAGACCGCCTGGAGTAACACGCCAGCACTTCAGCAGCCCACCAGGAGCCTTAAATGAGTGCATTTCCCCATCGACCATTGCTCTTCTTCTCAGTCCATCTCTCATCCACTTACTGTAAGCAGGAATGATGAGATTGTGGGTGAAAGGGCCTGCCAGTGGCCACTGATCCCATTACTAAACCTGTTTTCCCAATGCTAAGGTCAACTGGCTGTAGCAAGTGATGCAGGAAAAGCAGGGGGAGGCCGCGGATGTTTTTTGTGCATTCATGTGTGTTTTTGAGGACACACACACATGGGCTGATGTCAGTGTGTATACAGTACATGGTTGCCTGTGTGTGTGTGTCCAAAGATTAATGGGGCTGTTGTTGATGTCCACCTTTGGTCGAGGCTAACATTAGAGAGCAGACCACATATTACTATTGAAGCACTCCTGGCCAAAATAACAACCCCTGTGTGTCAAGATACTGCTTTCTCATTCTGGTGATGGACTCTGCCGGCCCTCCTTTTGATAGGGTTTAGAGAGGGAGCGAGAGAGAGAAGCGCGGCAATGGAAATATAGCGATACAAAGAGAGAAATATTGACCAGCAGGCACAAAGACAAAGAGCAATAAAGTGCAAGAAACTGAGACTGAGTGAGAATCAAAGAGCGATAGAAAAAGAGAAAAAGTGAATAACAGAGAGAAATGTCGACAGAGTGCACCCCGAACCTGTAATTTGTCTACCGAATGCTGCTAAGGAATTATAAATCTATCAGGGGAGGGCAATGCTGAACAGCAGGGTGCCACCAACAAATAATGAACTGCCTATGGTAATGGAGATAGGGGCACAAACAATGCACCGTGTAACAGTCACATTCATCCTTCCCCCGACTGGTTTCGGTACCACAACGAAACATTTCCCTCGTCAATTTCTGGGCCTCGAGGTGACAAAACTGTCCCCATTGTTCTGGCATTCAATGGTCTTTACTCAACGCTCGCTTTGGGAAATGTTGTGGCTGAATGTGCCTTTATGTTGCTGAATGTCAACAGGGAGAACTCACACAAGGAGATTTAAGGCGACTTCCGAGGTAGCCGTAAAAAGAGGTATTTGTACAAGTATCGCAGAATGGTGGCGATTTCATTTCAGAGTGGTGCGTTTAAGTTACTTGAAAAACACATCTATCTTTGGTTGTTCGATTTCTCACTGACGGACAAGCGCACGCCCCCCTGTACGCGCACTCACACACATATTCACACTCCAATCTACTTTTCTTTTAGCCAGGAGGGGAGGATGTGTTGCCAACATATAATTCTCCTCCCTCTGCTCTCCTCTCCTCCATATCCATGTGGAATGCTTTTGAAGATGATAAACTGCTATTTTTCGATTTGCCCTCTGCAAAGACTCCCTCTATCTCGCAGCTTTCACTGGTCCAGTCAGACCAGCCATCATATCCATGCATGTACTGTAGAGATGTACTGAGTCAAGGTTCTGGCTTCAGGCGCTGTGTCTGGTTCTCAAACTAGCGGCCAGGCTGTCAGCCTTGACCCTGCTGGAGACCCAGTCACTGTATCTTTACTTCATCCACTATCACTGTGAGAGAAAAAGAAAACTGTGGATGGTGGTCAGGGAGAAAGTTAAGGCTAGTTGATTTATAAAAAAATGGAGGGAAAAAACAGCAACTTTCCTCATTCTGCTAAGCTCAATAAAAATACAAGGCAACAGCAAACATCATCATCTCTCAATTGGTCCAAATGAGCTTGAAAATACTGCAAGATTGCATTCACCTAGTCATAAGTCTAAATCCACACAGGAGTGTCAAGTATTGTGAGTAACTCTATATTCAAAAACATTTTTGTCATGTTGTAATCATCTTTATGAATTAAAGTTACTGTGAGGAACTTTTAACTGGTTATGAAACAGTCTCAATTTAATACTGATGCCTCTGTATGACTTACGAAAGTCAACGAGACCATCAGCAAGAAGATTGGATTTCTGTATAGTTATCCTTGATGCTTGTCATCGGTGCCACCGGATCGGATGCCGCGCAAAAAATAAGACAAAGTCATACGAAATCATACAGGTTCACCAGAAACTCTTTCAGCTCAGGTGCCAGAGAGGCCTCCAGTGGGGCTTCTGGCAATGACCGTCCCACCACGGACAGGCCCAGATCCGGCGTGAGGTGGAGAGCTCCGTGCCCATCGCCATAAGCACCATAAATGTGGGTAATTAGGGGCCTACCAAGCCTTCTGCATTGTAAAAGTGAAAGTGAAACTTAAAAGCAACACGTTCTAACATGTTGTAAAACTGATTGAAACGTCACCTTTTGAACATAAACAAAAAGGCTTCTTTAGGTTTAGCCAATAAAACTACAATTTATTTAGGTTTAGGCAAAACAAACAGGTTTAGGCAACAAAACTACATCTTCATTAGGTTTAGGAAAAAAACAACTGTTACATTTAGGTAAAAACATTGTGTTTTGGGGTTAAAACGAACACAAAGACAACTACACATCATTGGTTTCACACGGGATGCGAACTCCGATCTTTTGTGTCCTATCCATCATCCTCAACCTCCACATCTTACGTTGATACTACAGCGGCTGACTTCCGCTTCTATTCCTGTCATAATTACTGCAGTTGCTGTCGTGCTCTTTTATACCTTCTCTTGGTGATCTACCATGTGAGTATATGATAAAACCTACACGTAGGTGTATTAGGGCCCTACTGACCCACATCTATGGGGCTTATAGCGACTGATAACGACTATTTAATAGCCTGACAACAGTCTAATCAGCTGGCGCCTGGCAGCAGCGGCTCCTCCTCCGACCAGGAGCAAAGCTTCGCCTCACTGCTCCGTCGGTCCCTGTTGGGAGCCAACACTGACACCACGCTGATGGTGGCCCGGGCCGTATTGCTGGGCCCGCCGGAGGGAAGGGAGGTGCGGGAGACCCAGAACCAGGACTGCGTGGGGCTGACTGTCAGACCCTGCTGTCGTAAAATGAGTGGTTATCTAAAAGGACTCTGGTGCTTGGAAACAGTACCGCTTTTGTCCACAGGGACTGCCTAAATCGACATAAAATTAAAGTTCCTCGTAGTTACTTTAAGTTTATCATTAATAGTAGTAGAAATAACACATTGTGTCCACAAATTAACTGGCAAATGGATAATTCTAAAAATTGCAAAAGCTTTTCCAGCATTATTTACTGAATTTTTTTTACTGCAAAGCCATTTCACACACAGTTTTGTGAAGTGATCCCCAACTCCAGTATTAGCATTTTTAGCCCCAGGCAAGCACAACAATGAGATTTTGCCTAAAGAAAGAGTCCACTCCTACAGACAGGACAAGCAGACGAATAACAAAAACCCCATTTACTTGCTGTTGCATTGTGTGTTTAAATGTAAGTCAGTCAGCGAGCATGTGTGTGTGCGTGTGAGCAGATGTACTGTTGGTGTGATCTTTAGTGTGAGACAGCCAGAGATACATTCTTTGTGGGATGTGTCCATGTATGTGTGCAGTGTATATGTGTCTATGTTTGTGCAGGTATATTGCAAGTTTTTTGTTGATTTATCTCTGGGAATTTTGAGGCTATATGATATGTGTGTTGGATCCAAAAGCATGAGGCAATAAATGTACAGGAAATACCGGCTTTTGTGGCCAATAACGAACTGTCCACAGGGACAGGACATAGCAATACATGAAAGGTTGGACAAAGTCTGTTCGTCTATCTGCGGGCTGACTTCATGGGCTGCTCCTTCATCATCTGCGGAGTCACTACAGATGCTGGTTAGCTCAGCCTCAGGCTGGATTGAGTAGATCCCTTTCAACAGTAAAGACCTCATCAAAATAGGTGATAAATGCAGGGCAGAACCTTGAGCAGCTGAGGGGGAGGACTACAGGCCTAACAATAAATGTTATTCCTGAATACGACGTTGTATATTACAGCTTTAAAGTGGTTCAGCCAACCTGGTGAGGAATCTTTCCTGCCAATTTAAGAACTTCCAAATCTCTCCATGTGCATGTTTACCTGTTAATACTGCCATCCTTAATAACACTTCAGGGCTGCAATGGCTTTATAATAGATTACTATTCATGCTACCACACAATAGCTAAAACAACCACCATTTCCTCATCTAAAAAGCTTCTAATTATCGGAAGCGTCTAGAAGGTAACCCTAAAGATGCGAAAATGTGCAGAAACTGTCACAAGACTCACTGCCGGACGACCTATCCTTACCTAAAGGTCAATGCCTAACCTTAACCATGTCAAGAAAGTTTTGCATCTTGTGTTCTATCACATCCCTGATAATCAGGTCAAAAATGTGCGTGGTGAGGGTGAGGGAGAAAGACACGTGTGTTCTTGATGCAATGATGTGAAATTCACTAGATATGCACACTACATACAACTGTTGCACAATGACATTTCATAGCAGATTTCATAGTAAATTGCATTGTCTGTAGTGATTGTGTATTTCTCTGCGAGGCACAGTTGACTCATGTAGCTACAGTGTACCGTTTTAGTGAAAAGGGAATTCCTGAATAAGTGATGTAGATAGCTTATTTATATTTTTTAAGTAGTGCCAAAGTTTGATAATGTTCACAGTGCTCTTGCCTGTAGCATCAGCTGTCCTTTGACTACAGCATGTTCAAGAATATACTGCATATAATAATAAAACCATGTTGGACAAACAAACTATGATCAGGTTATTCTGAGTTAACAAATGTTAGATGTGCAGATGATATGCAAAAGCACTCAGATTTGGATGATTGATGTGACTGGTTAACATGTCCTGATTGGTTAAAGTCGAACCAGCAGCAAAATCTGAACGTATAGTTACATATGTGCATTCGTTTGGGCAAACACAGGCGAGGAAGTTCTGTGCAGGAGTGAGGTGTCAAAACAATAGCGACAGAGACAACATCATCATTGCTAGGCGTCTGACAATGGTGAGGAGGCAACCATAATTGCCAGAAATCTGCGTGATTGACATCTTAGAAAACACCCTGATCCAACTTCCTCTCACCACGGTTAAAAATGATCTGGTGGAGAAACTGATGTATTGGTGTCTATATGATCTACGGTCCATCTCTATTCTACCATAAAAACAAATACAGTAAAAGGTGCAGCAGAATGTGGCATAAACATGAAGCATGGAAACAGAGATACTGCTGTATTTGTGATGCTGGCCAACAAAGCAACGGATTAACTGGTGCTGTCTACACCCAATTCACACCCGTGAAGACTTCCAAGTTGCAGCTTTGCCAAGTTGTCAATGGACATTCATAAATGTGCAGGGGATACAGGATGCTCTAGCCTGCAGTTAGATGAAGTGGTCATCTGCAAGATCTTAATACTGATACTGGGTCTGCGGGACTTCAAACGAAAAAACTTTTCCTGGTAAACATATTCGAAATATGACAACATTTAAGAACTTTTCTTACACTTTTTATAGTCAATTCACATCTGAGCCATTTCAGCGTCTCCCTGACCTTCATTACATGCACTCTCTACTCCCCTCACATCTTCTCTCTTTCCTCTATCTTCCTTTGCTGTCCGTGACTGGGGCCCATCATAATCACGTCTAAAAAGGAGTTTAAGACGCAGAGGACTGAGTTAAAGGGACAAATGCACTTCCAGTGTGGGCAGACAGACAGTAAGATTGGCAATCCTTCTTATCGCCATCTGAGGCGAAGTGGGTTGCCAGGTTGAGATGAGGTCACACATGGTCTATAGCCCAGCAACGGGGCCCTGGCTCTGCCTCATGGCTCCAACGGTGGGACACACACATACACATATACTTGCGGGAACTGGCAGCGTAGAGGAATGCTCTCATTCAGCACAGGGGCGACGGAAGTCTGTCAGAATGAAGCTGCACTACTGAGCTGTGCGTTGATGTAACTACCACAGAGCTGGCAGCATTCGGGGGTTGCCAGTTCAGCCTCAGACAAATAGACACACACACACACACACACACACACACACACATATAGGCAACACACACATATAGGCAATAAAAAAAAAACAATTGTGAGACTATAGGCACTACTATTGAGATTTTGCTCTCACAAAATGCCAATTTCTAGCTATTCAGCCAACACTGATACAATTCAATACACATAGAAATGAGATATCGTACAGGTTTGCATTTATTTACACACTCTCCTGTGTCATTCTTCTCTCCTACCCACGAATGTTTATTGGAACGAGTTCGGGAAGCCAAATGGAGATCCGCTGATGGACAAAACCACATCTTGGGGTCTTAAATGAGCATTTATGTGTGCATGGCAGGCATATTTACAACTGTTAACAAACAGCCTTAGGGGAGAGAGGGAGCACTAGAGAGAAAGCGTCAGAAGAGTGGGAGGTAGTGGAGAAATAAACTTTATGGAAATGGCGGACCAGCGGAGACCCCCGACTACACGCTGCATAATGCAACAAAAGAAGGGGATGATGTTTGTGTCAGAGTACTTTTTAATATTCATACGTTACATTTTCCAACTTAATTGGAACCTGTCAGGGTGCATTGGCTGTGAGTGGCATCACAGCGGCAGCTGGGCTGTTTCCCTACAGCTGATGAGATGCAATAAAAAGAGAGAGAGCGGGAAGCGTACTGCGGAGCGCTGAATGAAATGCAATTCAGAGTCAATGGGAGTCAAAAACACATTACGGCAAGCGTGGCTTGAGTAAACCTGTAAAGGGAAGATTGTTTAAGACAAATACTTCCGCCTATTCAATCCCAACTGTTCCCTCGGGGCTCTGTCTCTCTCCCATTATCTCTATCTGTCTGTCTATTTACCTGGATCTCACACACACAGACGCAGACGCACACGAGCCGGTCCATTACTGGATTTTTGAGGCAAATATTGATTATAGAATAATAATGACACATCAGCCAATATTTGTTTTTAACATAAACATTTTTGATGAACTAATCTTGAATCTGGGCTCCAACATTATGACATTGTTTTTAAATAACATATCAGTCATCATTTTATAATTTCTGTACTGCAAATTCTTGTTGCTTATCGGCCGACATACAGTAAATGCAGATATCAGCATATCTGTGAGGTAAGCTAAAATCAGCTGATAATATCAGCTCGACAAATGCGTGCGTCGGGTAATAGTTTTAACACACATTATCTGATGGAATGGCACATTTGTGTATCTCATCATCAATGCCAGTGAATGCATATGTTGTTGTGAGCTCAACAATGAAAACATGTTCCCTGACTGCTCACACTTACATCAAACAATAATGAGTCGCTCAGTATCGGAGTTGGCATATAAAAGATGCCAGTGTTGTAAGCAGCCTGCACAAGATGCACGGACAAACAAAACTACCTGCCAACAGAGGATCTTTTACACCACAAGATCTGAGGCAAGCCTACATTTCAAAATACAAATGAAGGTATTCACTGATAATACTGTAAATCCTGGCATGCTTTTCCAACAACATCACTGACTTGATGGCGGTTTGGCGTTGCATTTGACCATTTGCGTAGTCTAAATACTGGACCGGAGGATGGTTGCTATGCTTCCGCAACGGTGCCGCGGCCATGAGTTAGCCAGTGGGCCACGCTCACATACACTAACATGCACTAAAAGCAAGCACGGCCAGCCGGCAATGTAAGCAAATCGCAGAGACGCTTGGATAGACACACACGGAGGGAGAGCGACTTCATTCTCTGCTCAGGTAGACATTACTCCCCTGTATGTTTACATAGCAAAAAGCTGTTTGATGCTATATTAATGCTCTGGATATCGTATAAAGCATCCAAAAAATCTAAAATGCAATGCACAAACATTTATAGGACAGCTACAAAAGATGAGTAAAGTAAGTTTCTCTTCCACTTCCTTGGAATAGGAGGACCTCATCCATGAAGACTGACAGGAAGTGAGTAGCTCTGCCCTCACACGCCTCTGAGAGGCCCCCTGCTCACTCTACATTAACACTGTACTGTAATGGCAGACCATTTACTGACAGAAAGCTTTGGGTGCAAGAGCAAGAGCCTACGCTCCAGCTGTGCAACGCAACTGAACCATAAATGGTACCGTACAAGACGGCAGCATAAGAGCATCACACTCTCACCTCCTCTCTCTGGGTTTATGAGGGCACAGAAAGGAGTGGTCTAGCCTGAAAATACATGAATACATACTACATGAACCGTGCTTAAATGAATTAGTAAGTGACATTACACAGTGAAATGACAACACGTTTTGAGCTCTTTGTAACTGGGAACAAAATGCTCACACACATCCACATGCACACAAACAAGGCACTAGCCTGCTCATTGGCATCAGTTTGAGATTCAGTGCCTTGCACCATTACACTTCAGTCAGCCAGCCCACAAAGCATGGATGATTATGTGAAAGTAGAAAATGTACAGCGTTGTTGTTTGCCATCTAGGCTTTGACCTCCTTGCTCTCGACATGAAACGCCAAGCTCAGCACAGCAGGGGGAGCAGCGATAATAACTTCCTCTCTAGGGGAGCGTGGAGTCAGAGCCTCCTGGTGGATGCTGGGGTGGAGGTGGGGCTTTTGAAATGTAAAAGAACAGCAGCAGCAGCAATAGCATCAAGTGTTGCATTGCTTCCATGTGAGCGGCAGCCAAGCAGAAAGAGTGAGCTGAACACTGATGACTTAAGTAGACTGCCATGATCAATATGATGTGTTTCATATAGGTACGTTGCAGTGAGAGGAGTATGCCATGTGAGTGTATAGCGAAAGACTCAAGGTGATTTCCTGGACTACATGTAGCTCGCTGGCTTCACATTAATGGGCGTCCAGCTCTACCATCTTCTGCGAGAAGTTTATGATCTCATCAGCACAGCTTTTACGGTAGATGTTATGTCAAAGAGACCATTACCATTAACAGTACAGCAGCCTTCCAGTACCTGGAATTCATGGCGAGACAGTAAAGCCACCCATAACAGTATGAATTCCAATTAGGGTATGCTTTGTACCGTGTATGACTGTATTATGTGACAATAAATCTTGACTTGATTTAAAAAAAACTTAGAATACTATTATATAATATAATACAATGCTAGATTTTATTGTCTAAGGTACAGCTGCCCAAAGTGGAGCCCACGGGAACAAAGTTCGATCTGGCCCACCAAATGTTAGCAGAGCTTTTTTTTTTTTTTTAATTATGCTACGGCTACCCACGAACCTCCCCTTTCCAGACATGCCCACTTTATGATAATCACATGCAGTTTTGGGCAAAAAAATGCATTTTTCTGAATCCAGTATGAATTTATTATTTTCTACAAAAAGGTGTATTTGAACATTTCTGCATTCTAAACAGTCTTATAAATACATAATTTGGATATGACTTGAAATGAGCCCGATTGTATTCAACAGGTGGGTTTTAAGGGGTTAACTATGTAAAAGCTAAAATAATATTTAATTAAGGAAACTTGGTATTCTAGTACCATTTTGCATTTTATTAATACATTAGAATAGGCATTTACTTGCAGTCCATGGCCCACCATTGAGTTCCAGTTTTGGTCCTCCAAGGGACAAAGTTTGGGCACCCCTGGTCTAAGGATCTTTCCCTTATTTTAACCTTATTTACAGATTTTTCAATCCATGGTCGCTGGTACGTGGCAGTATGCAATCACAACACAAACACAACATGCGCAACAGCTTCAGAGGTCAACAAAAACAAGTTGCAAAACAAAAACTTTAGCAGTCCAGATTTCATATGAACATGTGTGGCTCTGATGTTTGCTTGCATTGATATTTTTTTTTGGCATGCAAGAGACTGACAAGGGGTTAAAACACAGAGTAATGTGGTATTAATTGTACTTTAAGGTGACTGATATCAGTATTACCATATTACATTATGTGGCTGTTTAGTTGATCACGCTATTGACATTGTTTAGTGTGAAACAGCCTGAATGTTATAGTTCATACATGGACTTAACTCATTTGCTGATGCAAAGATTGGAGGTTTAGGTATAGTGTGTCACCAGCTGGCTTTGGATGAGAAAAAAAAGCTGAAATCCTCTTACCTGTGGAGTGGTCCAATGGAGAGTTACCCAAAAAGAAAGAGAGAGAGAGAGGGATAAATTAATGCATTCTTGAATGAGAATCCCAGTCCTCCACAGAAAGCTAATGGTAATTAAGTCTTTTACAGGAAATTAGTCCAAAATTGCTCGACAACTCATCATTCCAGTGCATTTTTCCAATAATAGGCCCACTCGGCGTTAAACCAGCTGTAATTTAGGTCATTTAGCCTAAATCTGTTTGCTAATTGTTCGGAGAACAAAGTTGGGTGTGAACACATTTTGAAGCTGCTGTTTTTACTGACACAAAACGGAGAGAAACATACAGTTACTGTAGAATGTGCACTATTACCTTCAACAAATTATTATGTCGTAAAAAGTCCAGTAATGGCTTCAACCTTTGTGTATATCCACAACAGAGAAGACCATGCTTTTACTGGAGAGTGCCTGCTGTTTCATTTGGGTGGCTCACAGTAATGTAGCTCGTCTGCCTTGAAAGGAAAAGCTTAACTGGTATTCCATAGAAAACTACAGCTCAAACTACATTTCTAAGCTTATGAACTAAATCATAATCATTACAACAGCTGGTATAATAAGTTAGCAGAAGAGGAGAGGATAAGCTAATACATATCAACTTGTGATGTTCACTATTCCAAGGACTTGGTTTGTTTTGTTATTTACTGTGCCATCTTTCCCATCTATCTCTGTTTGACTTTTTTTTCCACAATCCCCAGAGAACGGCAATGAAGTCGTGGCATTCAGCTGTGAGTTACACATACGTGTAGATGGAGAATGAAATAGTGATATTGATAGTAAAAAGATTTTGATCTTAGTTGGAAAAAAAGAGAGCTTTGGCTGCAATATATTTTGGTTTATTGAAGCTACTGCTGATGTTATCTTAGTTTCTTCTATGATGAATTTCTCCTTGCATGATCCTTGAATACCAATGCGAAATAACAACTCTTTTCTCTTTTTATTATGGAGGGACTGATGCCCCATTTGCCATTAATGTTTTGAAACATTTTGTGCTATCAAACGCCTTTGTGCTATTTGACAGATCTTCGCTGTGTTTGAGCACACAGACGACATTAATGCGAGGTGAAAATGAGCCAACAGCTCGAGGAAAACACACTCACACACGCAGCATTCCCCTACACATATGCATATGGTCACACGTCCACACATCCATAGCCAAAATCCAGTTACACGCATACACACACACACAAACACGCCAGGCATATAGCTGGGAACATCTGGAGCTGGAGTCGATTGGAAGTCAAACCACAACGCTGGCGGTGAACCAAAGCAGAAGGCGACAGATCTAGGCAATCACAGCTATCTCCATCGTTGGCCTGCCTCTGCCTCCCTAAACCCTCCACCTCCAACATTCACCACAATGTCATTGAGAAAGAATCACAGGCTCTCTCCACCAGCGCTGCAGGGAGCAGGAAGTTCAGGACCAAAGTCAAGCCAATGGCACTGATAAGTGAAACTAATTCTGAATTTTAACTCTGGTGGCACCCAAAGCAGTGCATACGGAAACAGTGCATTCATTTATTATACGAGTTTTATAACCCGCAGAGTGGTAACATATAAGGACTGGTGATGTTCCATTATACCTTACAGTTGTATCAACAAAAGTTTGAAACAGCAATAGAGAGAGAGAGAGAGAGAGAGAGAGAGAGTTTTTTTTCCGAGCACATTAGCAATACTAGACCATGATTGTACTAAATGTCATAAAGTAGAGGGCATAAAAGGGCTTGTGATGGCCGCAGCTACATAGTTATTATTCCTCTCGCCCTCCACCTCTCCTACTCCTCTGTCCTTCCTCTTCTGTCACTCACAAAGTTGGAACGTGCAGTACAGCAGAAATGACATTAAAAGAAACTGCAAATGAGGCGCGATGTACATTAGCTACCTATGGCGGATTCAAAGCAATCCTGTATGTTTGTGTGTGCGGTGAAAAAAATAAAAGGACAGATGCGTCAGTAAGCTTCAAGTTAAAGACGTATCATTTAAAATGTCTTAGAAGGGGAGTAAAGAGGTGATTGCATCGTCAGCGCTTTTTGGTTGACATGTAATAGAGGTTTCCCTCCCACAAGAATTAAAGTCACACATGAGGGGAAATAGCAAGGAGGAGTAAACACACACACACACATAGACACACACAGCTTTGACTAAATTCATTACCTAAAACTTTTAATTTGTGATTAATCGTTATTAAAGATTTGAATCGATTGAAAGCCCTAGTTTATTTCTAACAATGTTAGAATATTTGTTTGTACTTGGTGTAAACATTTTATTGTGAAAATACGGAATATGGTCAAGCAATGTATCCTCATACAATGGTTCGTATGATAGCTTACGAAAAGTTATTACTCATTTTTCATGCGTCTTCCTGCAAATGTCCAGCAATTTTTGCTCTTTACATGCATACAGTCTTTTCAAAATAAACTTCCATCTTTACAGGAAGCAACTTGTTTAGGTTTTGGCAACAAAACTACTTAGATATGTTAAGGAAAAGATCGCGGTTTGGGTTAAAACAACACCGGAAGTGGCGTAACTTAAGTATGGAAGTTATGTGACAAATAAATCAACGTCGACTTCTGTTTTCACATGAGGTACGAACAACGGTCTCATGGTGAACGTTTGGTATTTTTTGACCCACCCATCCACCCTGACCTCCTCCATATGCAGCGCTTTATACTTCCTAGTTCACAAATACATGGATTACATACAAATTTGATTTTGTGGGATATATACGAATTACAGTGCATTACTTTTCGTAGGTATAAAACGGTGTATGAGAACAGCCTGGGAAAAGAAGGAAATAAAAGAAAATGACTGCATGGTTTAACAGTAATCTGTCAAAATGATTTTACTGTATTTTACTAAATGATTTGAGTTTCTTTTATATTTACTTGGCACTTGTTTCACCCAGCTATTTGGGGTTGTTTTAGAGCTGTGGTTGTTAGTATTCTGAACAAGTATTTGTCATTTTCTGATTTTAAGTGTTTCTAGAAGATCCTTTCCAATGGCTCCAAAATCCCCGCCAAAACAGTCTACATACATCAGCATGTGCCCATGTATTTCACCAGAGGGGTGGGGGCACAGCATGCATTTCTTGTCATGGCAGAAGGCTGTGCAAATGCACTCACTGGCAAGGGCAGATCATTGTGGGCTGATAGGGAGGACCACAGAGAGCTGTGGATGATCTGCTTTCAGAAAGATGTTCTGCTCATTTAATGGCGTCTACTGTATGCTGATGAAAGACAAGGATATGGACTGAAAACAAGCATTCATGTCTTTCAGAAGCTGTTGATAACGTGATTATCATGGAAAACAGGGTTGCAGGTTAGTGAGGAGAGTACTGTAGGAAGGCATTCAGCCATGCATAAAAAAAAATGTAAAGGGCCACGTTGGTGATGAAATACAATCCAGGAGTCCCAGTATGAGTTAAAATGCTTATCAGATGCTTATCACCGCACAGCAGTTTATGATATTACATGAAAGGATTTTGGTGCTCTGGAACCATGAAACCATTCGTTATACATGGACCTGGCATTGCGCACAAAGGAATTGTCGTGTTAAAACAAGAATACGCCACAATGTCGGAAGCATTCTGAAGGGCCGTCCACATACGTTTGGCCATGTAGTGAAGTATTTACAATGTTGTACAATGTAGACCAACTTTGAAATTGTCTTTCATCACACACAAGATACATTTCCTTAATGATGTGCTCTTAAATTGTGACCACACCAAACTTTTTTCTCTCAGACAGAGATGCACCTCTCTCTCGCTCTCTCTTTCTCTCTCAGATAAACACACACACTTTAGTGCTCTCTCTCTCTCTCTCTCTCTTGCTCACTCTCACACTCTTGCCTAACAGCTCTCCCTTCTCTTCATTATCAGTGTGAGTGAATACTGTACATAGCCTCATTGGTTTTGACCATTTTCCCACTTGCCTTTCCCCTAAAGCTGTTGTTGGTTTGGTCCAGATTCTTCAAATATTCAAATGTCAAAAAATCTCAAAGTGAGTGGCTCCAGCCGTCGCCATCTTGGCAGCCTAACTTCCGGCTAATCCAAAAATGGGCAAAGAAGTGGATCATCTGTGGAGCTGAGGTGGGCCCGGGTGACACAGCAGAGCAGACAGCTAGCAGCTAGCGACCTGGTACGGCACCCATCTGTCTCTCAAAGCAGCCACGCACTCAATGTCATTTAATATGACTTAAACGGGTGAGTTATATAAAAATTCACCTCCCATACAGTTGTCATGAATGGGAAAATTAGCAATAGAGACAAAGGCTGTAAACATGTTTATTTCTGCTGTTAAGTTGGACATTTTAACATGGGGGTCTATGGAGATTGACTCAAGTGGCCATTTGATGAACTGCATGTTTTGGCACTTCCGCCTTGGCTTCATTTCTCAGTACCGGAGGTTGCAGCTTGGGCTCTCTTCATGTTTTTGTCTAGTTCTTCAATCATTACTCAAACATTTTTTTAACAATATTTACAGAATATAATTGTTTGAACAGTCAAGTTTTTGTGTGAAGTAGTGGATGAGCGGTTCTCGAGGAAGCTGCAGGCAGCAATACCGGAGGCCAAGCAATCGTCATGTTCCGAACAAGCAGGTTATACAGAATAGGAGACACTTGATGACCTCACTTCAGAAGAAAAGATAGGAGAAACATTTAGGCAGTAAAGATAATGCCAACTCTAGTTCAAGCTTAGAATAGCATTACATTAGAAACAGCAAAACAATTTTTTGTCTTTCGAAGACAAAAGCACAGCGGAAAAAACAGCGGTGCCCCCAAAGGTACAGTTTGCCTACACAAGATGATAGATCCAACTTTGGGCTGGCTGACAAAAATATGTTTGTATCTCCCACGACAGTTCTCCACGCAGCTATTTTTCTCTGGTGTCAGGGGCCAAGCCTCTCAAGGTGTGTTATCATTTAGTGCGGTGAAGTTTTCTGCTGGTGAATTGATTCTGTGGGTTGAAGGCTACCCGTCTCCTCAGCATCCTCCAGCTAACCCAGCCAGACCGAACCTGATGCATTTTGTGCCCACATATTCTCTCTGTTCTCGTCCAAAAACCGAAAGGGGTGAGCACGAAAAGCCTCCTTCGAGGGAGGAGTGTGAAACCCTCCTTGAAGGAAAAAGAGGGCCTTCCATCGCTCTCTTTCTCCCTCTCCCCAACTTGTGCGTTGCTCACAAAGGCAGCAGACAGGCGGGTAGAAATCAATTCCATGGAGCCACCAGATGAAAGTGAGGAAGAAAAAGAGCAGAGAAAGACAGAGAGGCTGTATGAAGATTTCACCAGGCGAGAAGCAAAAATAACCAATGGTTATTGGCTGGTCTTCCACCTGTGTCTGCACACACTCACAGTACAGTATGAAAATGTGGCAAACCAGTAGGAGGTAGGATGCATAAACTTACTGCAAAGTTCTTATTGCAACACAGACTGTCTCTCTCTACTAACTCAGGAATAAAAAGACATCTCCAGTGATCATTTGACCTACATAAAACAGCTCAGGCCAATCATTGTAATTTTGGAAATGCCAGATACAATAGTGAGATACATAAATTCCCCAAGTTTCTGTCAGGGGCACAATTATCTCACAGCTCCACTCTCGTTCCAACTAAAATCTGTCAGCTATACTTTCTTCCAAGCAATAATTCACAATAAGTTGGTAAACAATAAAATATTTCTTGCAGTTACCTTGAGGTATAAAGAGTAAAGTGTCTAATTGCTCAGGTTTTAACGGAGACCGTCTCATTGAGGCTTGTGAGATTATAAACCATCTTCAATTAAGACTTTAGGCAAAGAAAGTCATCTGAGATGACATAAATGCTGAGAAATACAAAGTTCTATGACTCCAGATTTCTGTATTAACATGAAATTCCTATGGCAATAACCCTCTTGGGATATTTCATCTTTAGCGGTTTCCCATTAGCATTTCCATTTCCGTAGAGTTTAAAATGTTTTAGAGACTGATTAAAATTTACAGAAATGCAAGAGGAAAATGTTTATAATGTAATATTATTAATTATTTGAATATGTGCATTATGAGTTTTGGTTGGTTTACAGTACACATATTTTTCAGGGGTTTTTTGCTGACTGTTTCCATTTCTGTTTTATACTGTTGTTGCTAGTTACATCAGCCCATGGTTTTTCAAATCCCAAAACGTGGCTGTTTTTGTGTCTTAATTCCTTTCAAATACAGAGGACACAATTCCCAGGAAAGATAAATACACAGCATATTTAATAAGCTAGTTTTCATTGGATTAATAAGGCTATTGTTAAGATTAGGCTTTTTCAAAAAAGCAATATGGTTAAGGTTACCCTAGTGGAAAACTAGGGATGACACGAGATCTGATACCTTGGTATCAAGTCGATGCCAAAATTCTGAAAATGTGACGGCACTCGATTTTCTACAGTACCGCAGGAACCGTCAGGACTCAAGACTAACGGCGTCCCGGGGACAATAGAAAACTTGTGTAGGACACGGTAAAATCACTATCGACATGTCCAGGGGACGCACCCTATTTTCCCCTGATAATGCTGCATTGCGAACAACAAATCCGTGTTGAAATCAACAGGACGAGAGCTAGTTAACGTTAGCGGTTAGCTCCGGGCAGGACTGTGCTGCTAACCGGCTTCTAACAGCTAACATTACCTGTGATTCATTGTTTTAATTTTGTTTTCCATGCTATCGAATTGGCATCGAGAATTGTGGAATTTCACTGGTATTGGTATCGTCCACTTCAATTCTGGTGTCATGACATCCCTGTGGAGATCTGTGATCATGTGCTGCTGTGCCATAAATTGCAAACTTCTATTGGAGGAAAATAATTAGACTTATAGAAAACTAGCCTTGATCAATTGAGCAACATGTTATCACTCAGACAGACGCAGTCTGAGGCAAAGTTCTTGAACAAGAAAAGACAAACTGAGTGTTGCTCACTTATTTGCACAGCCAAAACACTTGTGTATTCATGCTTGTCTACGAACATTTTCTCGTTGATGCCATTTAGATGTACATGAAGGACAAGGTCACCCGTGGCAGGGCAGGAGGAGAATTCATTTTACACAGACCTTGGATACACTGACGGAGAGAAAGAGAGGAAAGACTGAATGCATATCAGACGGTGTGTGTGTGAGAGAGAGAGAGAGGGAGAGCGATACCAAAATGAAGTCATGACAGGAAGAAACCTACAGTAAATTCAAAACCCGACAAGAGAGGACGAGACTACACACACACACACAAACAAACACACACCGAGCATAAGCAGCTTCAAGCTGACTCGGATCCCAAACGGCCCACTTACAGGCAGGCTTTTGGCGCTATCTACAATCTGCATCACTGCTCTTCTCGTGTGTGTGTGTGTGTGTGTGTGTGTGTGTGTGTGTGTGAGTGTGTGTGTGTGTGTGTGTGTGTGTGTGTGTGTTGGTGTGTGTGCACTGAGACCAGAGAGCGCCAACAGCTCTCAACCTGTATTAGGATTAACCTACTGATCGATCCTGGCAACACAAATATGAACAGAAGAGAGAGAGAGAGAAAGAGAGCGAGGAAAGATGGAAGGAAGGAACAAAGAGAGAGAAGAGCTAGAGTCTTGATAGAGGGAAAGAGTGAGTGAGTGTGTGTGTGTGTGTGGGTGTGAATGAGTGGGAGGATTAGTAAGAGAGAGGAGGAAGATGAGACACACACACAAACACTTACTACCCACTCACAAACCTATGATGGCAGATGGAGAATAGCACCTTACAGACCATGTGTGTGTGTCTGCATGTGTCCATTTCAGACCCACCTGTTTTGTTCCCACCTGTGCTCTGTTGATTCACGGTGAGAACTTAAGTGCATATGAAGAGACACTTTATGGGCATAGAAAAAGAGACAAATCACCTGAGTATAGGAAAAATCTCAGTATGTCTGGGTGTGACTGTGTGTGTGCGTGTTGTTGTGGGTTTTGTGTAGGTACTGTATGTGAGTGTGCATGTGCAACCGTGTCATTGTCACGTTTTACCTCGCCGAGGCGTGAATTGTACAAGCGTGAATTAAGGTGCAGTACCAGCAGGGAGCAACTATTCACTTGATTCACAACATCATGGTTGGGCTTAAAATAAGTGCGTAAATTAAGTACGATGTAATGTACAATTTAAAGTTACTAAAAAACACGTCAGAAACCTCAATAACGTAACTTAGAGAACAAAACACGAACACCACTAGTTCTGAACATAGCATATTATGTGGATGCGTTCACATTGCGGTCACATGCAAGAATGGCGTTCTTATTGCATGCTTTTGCTTGCGCATTATGTCATTCATATGCCGTTTTGTGTGACCGGGCTGGTATGTGAGGGCGCAACACAGTTTGTGAAATAATCAAATTTAATCTATTTGATTCGTGTAAACAGACACGTTTTTTTTTTTTTTTGCGTTTCCTACAAATGTCCAGCAACACGTGACACGTGTCAATTGCTGCTCCAGTATTTTTAAAATGAAACTACTTAGTTAGGTTTAGGAAAAGATCAACTTGGGCAACAAACTACTTAGGCTTTGGAAAAGATCGTGGTTTGGGTTTAAATAACACCGGAAGTGATGTAACTTAATTATGGATGGCGAAATCACACTGAATTGACTGCTGAAGTGAATACAAGTCCCATATGTGTGTTTGTTTCCTGCCTGTGTTTAACTGCCTGACTTTTTCTGTGTGATTTTGTGTCTGAGTGTACTTGTGTCCCGCAGTAGTCCCTTTATCCAGATGTACTACCCCCTCTTATCAGCCCTGTGAATCGAAGCAGCTACCTCAACGTTTTCTTCAGCTGTTCACTTGGTATTCTGGTAAAAAAAAAAAAAAAACTGCACTTCACGTCCCGAGCAGCAGATTTGAGCTGACAAGATATCATTGGATTACAAAGCACATTTCACCGTAAGTTTAACGCTTGACACACTAGCGCCTGGGTTGGTCAGGCATGCAGATGGAGATGGAGCTGCGGTTCTCTCCTACCCATCATCGTCTGTGGCATTTGCAAAAGGGCACTTGGAGGAAGCCTTAGATATGACAAGCTCCGGCTCCATCTGCATCCCGTGATTGCTCTGTGGACTGAATATAACAGGCGCTTTCCGAACCACTGGAGCGACGGGACACTTTAGCAGCGAGGCGGCGAAAGTTACACACACAGGTAAAAACCATTTGTGCAACAGCGTTAATACTGTTTCTCTGCTCCCCTACATCCTCTCCCAATAAGGGAGGAGGTCACTCGCTGGCTAGAGTGCGGGCCTTTATTGAAAAAAAGAATTAAAAAACACACGGTCAGTCAAGCGAGATAAAACAAAGACATGCTTGGGGGTAATTGGACGAGCGGGCAGGGGCATTGCGAGGCTGGAGATGGGGGAAAAACGCACGGACCTACGAGGCGAGGGAACGCATCAAAGCTTGATTAGCTGCGCATTAGAAAGCAGGCCTACTTTCTTCCTGCAAGTACTTAGCCTTCACTGAGACCCCAGAGCCCTTCACCCTCCAAGCCTCCACCGCTGTGAAGAGAGAAAACTTGTGTTCCCTTTCATGGTACATGTGTACTTCTGATGTGTAGCGGGGATTGTAATGTTCCCGATGGCAGGCCCCGGTGATTTGTCAAGAATGATGGTACATCTGCGGGAGACGGTATTAATGATGCACTGGCAGTGGTTACAAGCTCCCCCTGTGCTCCACAAACACACACGACATGTTACGCACACATTACACACACACACACATACACAGCACAGTTATGTTTTAGTGAGTGTACCTGTACCCATGCTCCCATTCTGTTAACACATTGAAAATCCCTTCACTCCGTCCTAGTCAAGTCATCAAATGAGAAACAGACCACAGCAGTTTTCTTGAGACTAAATGCTGGCAGGTGAGAGCACTGCAAAATGTGGTTTTACAGAAGCACAACAATAGACAGATAATACCTTAGATATTTCACAAAGATATGAAACAATAGTCCATTAGTTGTAAATTCATCAGCAGAAATGTTGATAATCAATCAAAATGACCAAATATTTGCTGGGTTCCAGCCTCTCCAGCTGATTTTCTCTGTTATATATCATTGTAAATTCAACATCTTTGGGTTTCCGACTATTGGTCGGTGAAAATTGGAGATGTCCCGTTGGGGACTGCCATTTCTGGGAAATTGTTTTGGCCATTTTATTTGACTATTTTCTCACATTTTATGGACTAATCAACCAATCAACTATATATATATCCTTCATTTAACCAAGTAAAGGTCTCATTGGACCGCTTACGAGAAGTGGTCTTGGACCATTTCCAAGCGATCCATAACGCAGGCTGCCTGCACGGGAATTTGTTGATATGGATATAGGTAAATATCAGGTTAACATGAGTGGGATAGGACTGACTTGGACTTCTGCAGAGGTCTGATGTTTGCTTGACATCTGGGCCAAAGAGAACATACAGAATATGCTAAATAAAGTCCACTAAAACAGTGCTTTTATAAAGTTATTTGAGATGAACTAGAGGAGAAGGGTTTCTAGTGCTGAGACAACGTGTAAACACTTCAACAGCAATATATCAAAGTCTGCGATTCCCTGCATAGAAGCAGCAGCTCTCGAGACGAAAAAGATAAATTCGCTCCTTCGTAGTTACACGCCCCTCAGCAAATTATTTTTATTTTATTTTCGGTCCGCTTTAATTTGTGTGCTGTGAAACCAAACAGGACTGAATAGCGAATGAACCAAAAGCATCAATTTCACTCTGATTCAAACTAGCCAACTGTGGCTTGTGAAAGCATCCATTAAGATTAAAATCACCTGGCCAAGAGGGCAGCATAAACGTTGTTTAAACAATAAACACAAACAATAAAAACAGACAAATACAACTGTCACACACTACAAATGGCAACTAATCGATGAAATAATCAACAGATCAATCGATAATGAAGATCTGAAGCTGTGGCCCTTATAGCATGGTCACAATAGAAATAATATAACTATACTTTGTTGAAATAACTGGCTGAAAAACAAACCCAGACTTTTTACTGTGAGCGGGAAAGTAACATTTTCTATCCGAATATTAAGTGTATTATAAAAAATGTTTTTTTCTTTTTCAAATCCAATTAACTTTCAAGATTTTATTAATGTAGCAAATTGTATTCGGGGCTTTGAAAAACCAGACGGTCAAACCTTGAGATAACACGACTCGTATGAAATGCATGCTGAATAGAAGCCAATGAAGATAGACAGGACAGAAAAGAGTAGGTAGAGAACGCAGAGAAGAGGGCAACACAGCCTAGGACACAGAGAGGTTAGGTTAGAGGGTGTATTGAGTGTGTGCAGCGGGTAAGAGGGTGGGAGGGAGGCCGGGGGCATCTGTCTGCTGTTCAATTTGCCATCTGTGAGGCGTACTAGTGCCAGGGTCCCTAATCAGGCAATCCATCACACCCCCATAGAAACACTGTCAATTATACGCCGTCCCAAGGCTGACAGTGGCCCTCATGCCATTCAAAAAAAGTTGTTGTCTTCTCAAGCGTCACACTGTAGTGTTTGGGGTTTTCTGATATTCTACTGTAGCGGATTCGGAGTCACTTCGGCTACGACTTGTTGTTCCTCACTGCTTTTTCTTGTCCAGTTACATTCTTAACTACTGTTGTTAACACAGCTCCTGGCGCTGCAAAACATAATGTTACCAGAAGAACATTAATATTAATATTTACATTAACTGCTATTACATGTGCATGAGTGTATCAAGATTTTATGAGTTCCACATCTACTCAGCCAGTTACAACTGGGACTAACAGCTTCATAATTAACTTGTTAATTATTAAGGAGTCACTCTCTTTTAGAATTATTTCTACGAAATTTCCCTGGTTCACCATCACGTCACACACAGACTGTATATAAGAAGCGGTTGAGTCAATGTGAGGTCACCCGTTGGTTTGTGGACTGCTGTTTTGAAGCCTTGAGTTCGGCATTTTGGCCGTCGCCATCGTGGTTTTTGGCCATCGTTATCTTGTTTTTTTGCAACCAGAAGTGACACAAGAGGGTGGAGCTAAGTACAACCGAACGCTGAATAAGACATTTTTAGGTGACCAAAAATGGTTGTAATTAATTTTCACAAACTGAAAACACACTGTGAAAGGGTTAAATTGTAAAAGACGAAAATGCGTATAACGCCTAGATCAGACAATGCTGTGGTAGCAACCTGTCAATCACAAGGTAGCCACGCCCTAAAACATATCCTGCTTTATCAGTCGATTAGACTGTTGTCAGGCTATTAAATAGGCTTTATTGGTCACTATAAGCACAGTAGATGTGGGTCAGTAAGGGCCTGCTACACCCACTAGTAGGTTTTACATCTATTCACATGGTAGATCACCAAAAGAATGTATAAAAGAACACAACCCCTGCCTCTATATGGAGTGGAGGTCGGGGACGATGGATAACACTAAGTTTTTTCCCTAAACTTCACTAAGTGGTTTTGTTGCCTAAACCTAAAGAAGCCTTTTTGTTTGTGTTCAAAACGTAACGTAAGTTTCGCTTTCACTTTTACAACATAGTAGGTGTAGGAGGCCCCTAATGACCTACATCTATGGTGCTTATAGCGACCGATAAAGCATATTTAATGGCCTGATATCATTTAAATTGGGTGGCTTTATTATCTATTTGACTCTAAATGAGACCATAATTTACTAAATGAACATCATGCTGTATTGAAGAAGACTTGAAACTAGCGACTGAGACCATAAACTCATGTTTACAATGTTTACTGAGGTAATAAATCAAGTGAGAAGTAGGGTCATTTTCTCATAGACTTCTATACAATCAGACTTCTTTTTTGCAACCAGAGGAGTCGCCCCCTGCTGGCTGTTAGAAAGAATGCAACTTTAAGGCACTCTCACATTGGCTTCATTTTTCGGACTCCGAGGTTGCCGCCTGGTCTCACACTACCCCAACAAGACCAGCCTCTTTCTTTTTCAAGGTATTCCTTGACCCCAAGTTTATGCTCAGACAGACAAGCATCCACCACGCCCAGTCCACAATGCACTCAGACAGTTGTGGACTTAGAGAACAGGCTGACCAGACTCTTTATCTACTTTGTATTCATAAATTGTTAGTTATAGCACTATACCTAGAACCTTTCCATTTTCAATGTTTGTTTGTATCCTTTTGCCCTTGTTCAGTCTAGATGCTGTTATTGTCCAAACAAACTCTCGAGCTTACATCATCCACAAGATTAGCAGCAAACAGTAGGTTATCCAGGTGCCTGAGACAAGGGGTTTGAGTGTTATTCTCACCACTGTTTGTACAAAGTTAAAACAAATACGGAAATTAATCCACCCCTTTGCATCAATTGTTTGAAATTGGCCTTGTAAACAATTGCTGCATATGCAGATTTCTATTTCTCATTCCATCCCTGACTTTCCTGTATATCCTCATAAAAGAAGGGTGGAGTATAAGGAGAAAAGAAGACGAATGGCATTACTGGTCTATTAGTGGGCCACTAATATTCACACAGCACCTTTGATGTGTACCTGATAATCATCCTAATTCAATGTATCCATCCATTAGCTATACCGCTTATCCTTTTTTAAGAGGGTCACAGGGGTGTTGGAGCCGATCCCAGCTGTCGTTGGGCAAGAGGCGGGGTACACCCTGAAGTCGCCCGTCAATCACAGCGCTGCAGAAAGACAACCATTCACGCTCACATTCACACCAACTGGCAATTTAGAGTCGCCAATTAGCCTAACCTGCATGCTTTTTTATCCGAGGGAGGACACCTGAGCACCTGGAGTAAACCCACACAGGCACGGCGAGAACGTGCAAAGCCCACGCACGTCCTTGCTGTGAGGCGAGGGCACTAACCACTGCTCCACCAATGCCGCCCTAATTGATCCCCAGTCCTCAAGATTTGCTGTATAACATTTCATTTCCGCAGCGTTCTTGACAGAGGTATATTCAAGAGGTAAATCTGCCATCAACCACAAATTAAAAGCACAGAGACCAGAAAATGAAAACCCTCCCACACACTCAATACCTGTAGCTTGTATGAAATTAATGCTGTTTGCCAACAAAAAAAAAAAGCAGATGTCTAGTGCAAAATCACATATGGCAGTGTAAGAGGGCTGTAAAATATATGGGCAAAGTTTCACTCATGAGCAACCGTATGCGTCGATAAAATTAAATCAGGTAAATTCAAATCAGCTGCAGAGAAACATCAAAGGAGACACAACAACTTGGTCTACAGACATCAGTGTGAATCATTCACCATATACATCTGTTGCTGACTTTATATCATAACAAAATGCTGTATTCTCCATCCAAATTCATAAGTCCACCTCCTCTCTATGAAACCTGAATTACATTAACTGGCACCTGCGAGTCCCACGTCTGTGTAGTGTGTACAGACAGCCCTCAATCACTTACCAATTAGCGAAGCATTGATCAAAGAGCCAACAAACTGTTGAAACACTCATTAAAACAGCAATAAACATTAACGCAGGCTAACAGAGTGAGCTGTCTTACTTTAAACCAAGTGTTTCCTTTTCTCAGTGCAACAGCATTAACCACGGCACTATCTTTGCATCCCGAAACAGTTAACAAGAGCTAACAGCGGGAAGTCCTCCAATAGACACAAGGCACGACATTTATGAAGTTTTGCAACTGTGAAACTGCAATGAGAACACAAATTGCAAACAGAAGTAAGAAACTAAAGCGCATTACACTGACAGCCATGAAAAGCCACAACTTCAAGTGACAGAAAATACTGACTCACATGCTGCTAGCGATGCTAACTAGTTACCCCCTCACAGCTCTGCAAGCGAGCAGTTGACAGACTCAACCGGCAGCGAAATTAAAACTGTTTACTTTTTTTGGAAGTCTGTCTTTGAGGTGCTTTGCTAAATTGGAAGTATTTCCTCCTTTGGAAAGAAAAGTATGACGGCACCGCATATTGTTTTTTGCAAATCTATTATTACTCCTTGTAAATCCGCCTCGATCGCAAAGTACTTCCATACCCGACTCTTGCTATTTGTTTTCTCAACGAGTTGAGTCGGAGGTAGCGTTGCAGCAGCTGCCATCTTTCACGTCTCGTGTTGTTGTTGTTTTCCGTGCTGTTACGGCGTTCTTCTTCCTTCATTTCACGGCAGATGAGAACAGTTGTTGCGTATACTGCCTGCATTAGATCCGGAAGAATCTCATCCCCAGTACCTCCGCTCTGGTACCAAATGACCATTACAGGCATCGTTCGGTACCTTCGGTACCGAAGAAAACAAGTACAGTCACATTTTTAGAATTTTGGTACCGAGTTGGTACCGAAATATCAGTTCTTGTGACATCCCTAGTTTCCTACCATGCTAACATTTTAATACAACTGCTGCAAAATGACAAGGAGGGGGCAGTGTACTCTGCAAAATCCCATCAAATATTCTACACAACACATAAATACATTTAAACAGAGGACAGAATAACCATATATCTGTTATGATATGATATATCTCTTTATATTAGTTCATTATTGGCTAGACCGCAGAAGGCCAGTCCTACAAACGCAAAAGTCCTTCACAGAGTGACTGACTGGGTGATGAAGTTACACAATTGGTCGGCTGTTTGTTGGAGTTTCCTCATTGGCCGTTGCTCTTTCAAAATAAAAAGCCGGGGAACAGTCCTTTATGCAAATCAGCCCGTCCAGAGCGACGCGTTCAGCTCACAAAACTTATACCAAGCTGTCAAACTAGGAGATCTAGTTTTAAAATAAAACGAGATTCAGCAGTGGCATGGCCTATTTCTCACTTAAAATGTTTTCAGAAGTCGTTTTTTGTGGATTGCAGAATGACATGACAATACACGATAATCACTACGAACGATTCCTTTCACAGTACACATCCTTTGAGCCACTGTCAATATAATAATATTGATTAGTGCATGAGTAAGCTGGTAGCACCGGTAAGTTGACTCTGTAGGAGCTATTGTTATCTATCATATCTAACAATCTAACTACTCCCTCCTCGTCTCTCTCTTTTTTTTATAGATGCAAACCAGTTCTAATTTGGAGGCCATCAACTTGCTAAATGCACTCTAACTCTCTCTGGCACTGAGGTCACATAGCCCGCCGAGCACACTCATAAACAAATTAATTGGCTTGCCAACACTATTTATGTGCTCCACAGACATACATACACACAACACAAAATACACACTTCCTCCATCCCTGCCACCCAGGTACATTTTGGTCTGGAGAGTAGTGAATACACGCCGCAAATTAATAACATTTCATTCTGAATGAACACTGATTTGAAATGTTCAAAAGAATGTAGCAGCTTGTTAAGTATTACATTTTACAAGGTAACCATGATCAATTTGTTTGAATTACATATATATTTTTTTCAAATGTAAAATATCAAGGCACGTTGGAGATAAATGAAGGCTGTTTTTTTTTTTTTTTTTTAAATCTTTCATGCCTTTAGCAATGAATAATTGAATTTAAGCTACACCTAAATGTATTTGTGAAGGATGTAAAAGCTGCATCCTGTAAAGTTTTAATATTTAAACTGCAAGAATAAATAATGAAGCCAGGGGATTTCCCTAAACTATGTTATCTCTGTGAGGCGGCAAGATGTCTAGTATGCACAGCAAGCAACAAATGAAAAATTCAGAGCAAACCTGAGAATAATGGAGAGAGTGTGAGAGAGAGAGCTGACATCACCAATGATAGCTGAACTTTTTCAACTTTTCCACCCTCCACCTCGGGTCCAAGCAGAGTGCGGGTTGACATCACATTATATGACTTGAAGTGTCACTATTTGATCCTTTACCTAGTGCAGCTATTTTGGACTACTAACATAGGAAATGACCTCTTTCAGAAAAAGCAATGCACACAGTGATGTATTGATCTTTATGACATGCGGGTAGTCTAGTCCTGAGCTTGTTCAGTACGATTTAGCAGGGCTTTACTCACATGGTTTTACATCCGGCTTAAAGATATGGTTTCAAGCAATAGAGGAAAATATGTATTCAGTCCTTCCCATTTGCAGCAGATGCACATGTTCAAATCATCAGGCACTTAAGAGAAAAATGAGTCACCTTTTTAGAAGGCAAAACTAATTTGCATCATTCTTACTGTATCGACATGAATAGCAAGTCTTTATGTGCATGTTCATGAAGAAAAACCAGTAGATTAAAATAAGTGTCGATATAAAAAATATCACTTAGGCCTAAATAGAGAAAGTTGTCGAGGGTACTGTATGTCATTCAAGCCTTTTCATTTTGATACTTAGTAGCTTGCAGGCTCCCTTTTTCCTTTAAGAATATATGGCTAAATTAACCTTCAGAAGTCAAAGCATCCACTAAGTAGTATACAGGTCAGGGATCAGAGAGCTGTGCTACATTCAAAGAGGTCGTCTTTACTCTCAGGCAGTATACCAGTAAAGGGTGCTGAGTTTTAGATTTACATGACATTGTTACAGAATGAGACAGAAAGGCTGTATGTAGGTGGATAATCTTTAGTCATACAGATGTTCTTCAAGACTTAAGGCCTTTGCACACCAAGTCTGTATTTTTCGAATGCATTTTTTAAATCCGTCACCTGATAAAAATCGTTACACACGGAAATCTTGCAGTCCGATGCGCTTCATCATTCTCTTTTTTACAAGACAATACTGAATTCATTATGTGAGTGCGATGGATAACGCTACTCCCAAACGGGGCTAATGAATGAATGACATTATCAAGAAGCTATCGTTCAGCTGTCCAGAGCACAATCACCACTGTCTAATGTCTTTGTTTTGCAAACCATCCCAGATTCCAAGCTATTCTGCAATCACCTGTCACAATCTGTCTTTAAATTCTGCATGTCTGTATTTCTTTATTGAAATATGCTTAGTCCTGAGAGACATGAATCAGTTTATCAGATGCCATACTGAATGATGACGTTTGTACGGACAGTGGCTTAAACAACCCTCTTTTGGCTTTTAACGGATGTGAAAAAACGCAGAAAATCGTACCTGTTCTGAAAATTTTAATGGCGGACGGAAGTTTTAAGTCGATGTGTAAATGTGATTGACACAATGTGAGGTTGTATCTTTTTTTAAACATGCGACAAATACAGAAGAAAAATACGTACTTGGTGTGCAAAGGCCTTTACGCTGAAAGTCCCACCTGTGTCTACATAAAAATCTAAATAAATGCTAATGATGCTCCATGTCAATTTCTATGAATGAGAGTATTTTTCCTTGTTGAGGATCTTGTTTACGTGAAACTGCAGTGCACAGAGTTTCCTTGCAGCAGGAAACACCAAACATTTCGAATGCATGAGGACATAAAATCCGGATGAAAATCTGTGTAAACCAATCTGCTCCTTATTAAACATGCTGATATTTTACAGTGTAATTCTGTTAAACTGAATATTGAGTATGTACCAAACACACTCTTATTTGTTTTTTTTTCTGTTTCGTTCCACTTCCCAACTCAAGCACACACACACACACACATGAATGCAAGGACTTATGCACAAAGTCATCCACACACATACTGTACACACACACACACACACAGATACACACGTTTAGGCCCGATAGAAGAAGATAAAAATTGTAGTTCAACAAGGTTGTGGAAAGAGGGCATGAGAACAGACTAAAGTATTGGGCCAGGCTCCAAGTAGCATTTATAACACACACACACCAACCTGTCAGCTCGGGGCAAAACGGTTTACATAATACCACAAAATCTCAGTCGGCACACACTTCCTTGATTGTTGCATGCCTGGTCTTGCAGAAGTAGAAAAACAGCTTGATCAGGAAGGGAACATAAACACATGCACACTCAAATATACAGTACGGTGTACAGTAGTGTCTCTTCTTCATGCTGCTGAATAAGACAGCAGATGTGTGGTCTGTTTGTTTTGTTTTTTTTAACTTAAGAGGCTTCAGCTTCAAGTTTAAACTTAAAAGTTGATATTAAAGGATGTAAGTGCTACTTAATTAGCAACCTGGTGGGGTTTTGGAATGATCATTAAGGTTTGTTTTCGTCTCCACCTTTGGTGCTGAACAGTAATTGCTCCGTATTTGTGTGCTATACTTCACAAAGAGTTCTTCTTGTCAAAGAGCATGGGCACAGTAGACATACGATTTAATGAGCTAAACAGTATAACACTATTGGTATGTGTACATTGCAATATATTCAGTGCAACATTCAGTGATAATGCTTTATGATGGAGGATTCAAAACCTACAATTATTTGTAATATCCATGCACTTTAAGTACAGTATTAGGCAACCAAATCACTTGGTTATGGTTAGGAAAAGATTGCAGCTGTTGAGCTACTGTATGTTCTGTGACGGTGATGCATGTAGCCCATCCTCCAAACCTTTGCTCTCCAGCTTCCTGCACGCACGCAGTCTTCCACCGACACTAAACTTTGGATGTAACCATCAGCTACAGCTTGAGCTTAAGAAATTGACCATTGTTATATTTTATAGATACTGAAATTACAGTTCTATTGTATTGTTTGCATTACCATAAGATTTGCCTTGCAATATTTACATTCAGTGGTAATAGTTAATTATAATAAAAAAGTAATAATTAAAAAGTTGCTTTTTGGAGCCACTAAGTAAAGAAATATGCCAACAATGAGGTAATTTTAATCAATTACATTCACATTTTAAATACTTATTAATATAGGTATCAATTATGGATAATGTTTTTTTATTTATTATTGAATTCTTGTTGATTGATCATTGATTTGTATTCTTCTGGACTAAGGGTGCAATTGTAATTTTTTTAAAAACCTTTTTCCAGATTTTGAAATTAAATACCAAACATGTACAAGTAATAATCTGGATTCTTCAATTTCACTTTTACTTCTTTTTATTCCTTTTTTTTCTTTTACTTTAACTTTTGCAGTTTCTCCTGAAAATAGGTCTTTTGGTTTATTATTACTGGTGTGTTTCATTTTGAATTTTTTCTTTTTTCCATTTACGGAGATACAATCTCCCTTCCCTGATTCCTCGCATTCCCTTCATATTTCTGCAAAAGCATAAAACCTCCAAAATTAAACCCCATTGATGTCACAAATAGTTTATGAAGGTCTTTGATGGATCATTTTCACTGAGACAAAGTGTCTCAGTAACCTAATATCATATAACAGATCCCAACAGAGTGCAGAGGTATTCCACTAAATTGTAATTTACTCTGCACCACCCTTTATTTACTGATTTGTTGATATTTTACTCTCTGACATGTATGGGTTATGAGTCAAGAGCATTTGTTGAGTAATTTCAAATGCACAGCAGTCTTACTATATAGCAAAATTATGATTGGAGCAGGGGCCAATACAACTGATTTTCTGCAGATATGTAAAGAAAGAATGAGTTATTGAGTGAACATGTGAGGCTTCAGGCAGCGAGGAAATAAAATAAAACCCCAGCACAGTAAGAGACGCCGAATGAAGGTTAGTGGAGCGACCAAATCAGAGAGTATTGATGTTGCCAGAAGGGCAACAGCAGCGGGAAATCAAAGATCTCATTGGTGAGTAAATGGTCGTTTAAAAAATAATAGAAGTTGTTACGTGAATGTGTAGCTGTAAGAGTGTGGCCTCTCTGTCTGTCTGTACTGTATCTGAATCGTTCCCTACCCTTGGCATAGCAGGAAAGTGAACACACACACACACACACACCTAAACTTAATTCAAATCTGGACCCTAAAACCGAGTCCTAAGCAAGTCTTAACACCCACGGAGCTGTTTCAAGAAGTGAGTACTGGCCAAAATGATCTCACTTTCCAAAAATATCCTCACTTTCAAGGTCTAAAACTCCACACACAGCGAGCCTGTGCAGCTCCTAACCCACTCTGTAGCCGTACTGCAAACACACACTGTCTCTCACACCCACACGCAGAGATTAGACCATCTGGCACCGTCTCAATTGGACCTGAGCCGAGCATCGCTCACTCTGCAGCCACTACCTGCACTGGGTAACCTGAGCACTACACTTAAAGCCCCCATCCTGACAGTTTTACTTTCTGTTTTTTGGTTAACGTTCTTTCTCAAACACAGAATGGGGGTGTGGTTAATAGTCAGAGGCAGTTAATTACCATGGCAACCAGATTGTTTAGATAAAATCAGTTCCGATGAATTTACTGTTTATGAGCCCACAAATGAGGCAAGAGTTGGCACAACACACCGACTCACTTCTTTACACCTTCTCATTTCTCTCCTCCTGGCGAGGCGGCCGTCTGGCTACTGCTGCACCGAGGAGCTGCAACGCCGCACGTAGGTTTTGGGACGTTTTGGAGATGCACCGTCTACCAGCACTGGACGCTCTCGCCTCTGCTCCAGCACTGACACCACACCGGGCTGCACTGTGATTCCTTTATTTCTCTAACGCGACCTTTCTCTTGTTTTCTTTCAGGCTGAAAATTGTGCGCTCCCCGTAGTCCGGACCTGTTAGAGGCCGGCAAACCTCTAAAACGGCATCGGCTGCTTTCCGTTAAGTCATCTCCAGCAGGACACGGTAAAGAAGAGGGCGAGTGAGAGAGACAGTCAGTGTGTTGTGTTAATTCTGCCGGTGGGATTTCGTGTAATCCACTACGTTGATTGCACCCGTTCTCGGCAAACACAAATGCCATGGAGAAAATAAACACACTAAAGTGAGGTGGAGGAAACTAAAAAAATAAAATGAAAACTCTCAGTTAGCTAATGCAACAAGTCGGGCTAGAACAGATGTATCAGTTCGCTGCTCATACGCAAACGAACACGAGTGCGCCTGTGCAAGCTTGGAGGATGACGTATGACTTGCAGCTTCTACTATAGTCAAACGTCATATTCATACGTCAACAACCTTCCTTTGTCTGGAAATGACTCAAATAAATATGAAATATCATAGAAATGCCAAAATACACTAGAGGGGGGGCTTTAAAGTGTAGTGAACAACGGAACCAAACGTGCATCCACAGACATGAATAAAAAACAAAAACCCTTGAGCAAGCACACATCGAGTGCAACATTCAAGAACTCAAAGATGCATTTGTGCCCCACTCATATACGTACATAAATAGGCCATGAGAACTGAGGGTACCGCTCGATATGATCCATCCTCATAAGGAAGGAGACGAGAGAGAGCTTTCATCAATCAGTAATAAATCAATTCGGAGATGAAAAAGAAGGGCGCAGAACACGGGGCACAATCAATCCCTTTACCTCAAGTCAAATCTTCAAAGTATTGCTGTCTTCAGAGCACTCATTTGACCTAAATGATGAAACTTCAGCGCTGCGTTCAAGAAAGCGGCGCGTAAACTGGATTTTGCGGTCGGGGTATAGTGAGGATTCTGCACGCCCATTATGTTAACGGAGTGAAAGAGAAAGGCTGGTTTGGACATGAATTATGAATTGATCTGAAGTTTGCAAAGCTTTGTTTGCTCTTTGTGATCAGAAGAGATAAAGATGACAGAGAGATTATAGACTGGAATACCAATGTGTTCAACTTAATTCCTCTGTTCACAGATTAAGCACGGCGCTCCTCTCTCGGCCTGGCCTTTCGTGGCCTTTTAACCTTCAGCCACACTGATGCATATGAGAATCATCCTCACCATCTCTGCTGCGGCAGCCTAAACTCTTAGCATGTATCAGGATTAATTGCCAAAATGTATATTTATTTAAAAATCAATTTAGAAAAGCTCAATTAAAATGATCTCTGCCAGCGATTTGGTAACAACATCACACGTATATGACAGCCTCTTTGGACACTGTATTAGTCTTAACAATAAAAAGGGAAAGATTCTCTCCCTCAAAGACACATCAAGGCGTGTGCATGCAACAAGCCTGAATCCTATTGGAAGCAGTGATGGAAGTGGACCGGTACTCACCAGTACGCAGGATCGATACTTCTCCATTTTACTCTTTGGCGTACCATGACTTTTTCTTGCGTACCGGCACTTCTCACAAGCTGCCTGTTCTCCTCTCTGCCCTCTCCATATCAGGTTCTCTGGGATATTTATAATGGCGATTCATAACGGCGCAGCGCCAGTGAATTTGCCCCGCGCCTCATAATGAAACACCTCTTCCTAACTGGATGCAATGCAAATGAGCGAAACAAGGGGACATCAGATCGTTTCAGTTTTTCCCCAATGAAAATGTCCCAACCTGCTCCGTGCTTCAGCGAACAGGCTGGGCGGCGTTTTATTATTATTATTCTATTTATGCAAAGTTTCGCGGACTTCCATCCTGTTTCCACTGGTCAAAATCAATGCTTACAGTAACTGACAGTTAATCAATATCGCATACAATAAAAACTATATGCGGGGAGCATCTGGACGAGCCGACGCACGCGCCGTAATTTATTAATACAGTGTTGTCGTCCTTTTTTGGAAAATATTTTTTTCATTTGTGAAGAAATATAATTATTGAAAAATGATTTAAACAATTTCTGAATCTGTTCTTCTGATTTATAGAACATGATTTTACAGGCTAATGGTCCAAAATGATGAAAAAAATCACAACGTTTTCTTGCGGAAGGACCCCCAAACCTAATATCTCCAAACACCTTAGAAATTCAGAATGTGTCTCTGTATAAAATGTAGGAGCATCCTGACTGGGACACTGCTCCTAAAACCTGAATGAATAGCTCTCACACCTCAGCTCTGCATGTATACCTGTCTGTCTGACTGGCTGTTGTTGATTCCAAGCTATAGACATCCTATAATATGTTATAGAGAGATACTACAAATAATACAGGAAAGCACTTTAAGTATTACCACTATATACAAGCACACCCCCTTAACCCTATAATGTTCCAGTTGGAATATTATTGGAGTATTATAGGCCAACTATAAAAGATGCATAGCCCACGTATAATAGTATAATCACAGCTGATTATGACTGACACAGTTTAACATGCTTAAAGAAATAATGAATATATAGGAATAAGATGCAATAGATTGCCGATACACACGCAAACATGTGTTTAAGGGGAGTACCGGCACTTCTGATACTGATTGGAAGCCACCTACATTTAAATTCAAGGATGATAACGTGGGAGAAATTGTTTCTAATTGAGGCAATGGGTACATCAGAATGACAGACAGGGAGAGAGAGAGGAGAAAGAGAGGAGCTTTTAGCTCCCCGTCCTCTTTCAGACAACCCTCAGGAGCGTCCAGACGAGAAGGTATTCAAGTGCTAAATCCCTTTAATCTCACACATCAAAAAGCAACTCACTTCCAGCACTTAGCTGTCTGTAGCTACTGAAATAACCCAGGACCTGCAGCTTCATCTTTTCAGCAAAACACCACAGCTTCCAGGCGATGAATCAGGAAGCACTTCCCTGTAATATATATCTTTTGTTTGATATTTTTTTTTTTTTGTCTCTCTCTTATACAACATTTTTCCTCAATAGAATATTCCCTCCCTTGTTTTCATCCCTTCAGAGCCATACACCACTTTGCAGTCATAATAATATGCTCCGCATTGTTTACCTCTCTGATGCTGCTTTTTTGTCAACACCTTATCAAAGTTCTCGCCATCTAAAAAAATCATTCTCCGCATGCTCGTTCCCCCTGCAGAAAAAGCAGTGGATGGTAATTTGTGGCAGACAATACCACCGCACCCCCAAGCTTTTGTAACCCAGGAAGACAGTCAAATGGATAAATTAGTGTCACGGCTCTTGTCCACCTCCCTATTGGGGGGTTATCTCCCCTCCGCATCGCACCAACATGCATCACGTTTGATGGCTGCAGGCGACTTTTCATGTCAACTCGAACCCGCAGTTTAACAACCCCCGGCCTCTGCGCTATCAATCACGCCGTCCTCGCACACACTCGCACTGTACAGTACATGCAGGAGCCCTTACACTCAGTCAGTTTATGCACACACACTAGTGGTACACGCAAAACACATGCAAAACAATGCAAGCCTACTGGCTCACAACAATGCACACAAAACAAACAGAGGTCTGCAATTCACTCGTGTGTGTGTATGTGTGTGTGTGTGGGCACTGTCAATCCTCAACAGCCAATGAAGAGTATCAGTCAGTCCGCCTTCAAATTAAAAGGGTGGAGGGAAGCCAGACGAGATGAGGCTTCCTTCAGATGAAGGAATGAACAAAGACAAACATGTCAGCCAACGCTGGCGGCTCGGCAGCGCACGCCTCTGTGATCGCACGGCTTCAACATGATGGAAACGTTTTGTAGGACTGGATGTGAGACACTTCACATGTAATTACGGCAACAAAAAAAAGGGGTTAGGGTTTGCGCTGAATTAATGTGGTTGGGTAAGACTGAAGGCTTTGGACATGCACCAGTGAGGAAATGACAGGATCATCACAGGCCCAATTTGCTATTCAAACAGGACCCAACCCACCAACAGTGTAAAATGAAAATAAAACTTGCTTTCTGGTTGAGAGGTGTGTGCTGAAACTGTGCAAAGTTCATTTTCATTTTGAAAAAAGAAAAATGACATTTGCATTTATCAGTAGACGAGGAAAAAAATTCAAAAATCAAGCTAAAACTGCTTAAACAATTAGGCCATGCAATATTCAAAATCACCAATTACTGTTTGGCCGAAGCATTTTTGGAAATCCACTCAGGCTTCAATATTTGTCCCATATTTGTCCCACATCTCTTCAACATTCTGCCCGTATCACCACAAGATAATAAATGCAGTAATAAAACCACAGCGCTGAGACACACATCACACCTCTGAAAAGACAGTTTTTACCCTCAGGCAATCAGAATCATGAACAGTTGGTTGTGAAATCTGACACACCGCTCTGTTATTCTGCCGTTTGTTGTTTTTATTGTCCTTTGAATGTCCTTTAATGTCTCTTCAGTCGTTCAGTGCAGTTGCCACAAGCATCATATTTTCCATATGCATTTCACTGCATACAATTACTACAATTACTACAATGACATATCATAATGATATTAATGATGTATTTCCACTTCTGCGCCACTATATGCATGCACAAGCATGTGCCCCATTAGAGGTGATGGTGAGTCTGACAGAAGGACGTGGAAATACCTCACATGCTTATTTTTAAAGGTTCTACATATGGGATTCGGAGCATTAATATATTAGCAAACAACTATTTCCAATGTAAAGATATAGTGGAGTAATGTCTACCTGAGCAGAGAATGAAGTCGGTCTCCCTCTGTGTGTGTTTCGACGACGTTTTCGGAATTTTTTGACAACTTTTGTTGTAATGAATTTTAAAGTCATAGTCAAAAAGATGGTGAGAAATGAGAACCCGATTCCTGAGTCGCTATTCAGTGCACTATTTACACATCTAGGGAAAGTGTTATGTTTAGACACAACATGTCAAGCTTGTGAATATTGTCCTCCTTGATATTAAAAGAGACACTACAGTGAGCATAAGTGGCAAATACAGGACTTGAGTGTTGTACAGTCAGAGCACTGATTCAGGAATGACAGTTACACAACAATATCTGTCTTAAGATTGCTAACATTAGCTACCATGCAGTATTGGTTATACCAGACCAAGTAAGGCTGTATCAGCAAAAAGTGTATCAGCCCTGAGTCTGTACTAATGAATTCAACGTTTGATTAGTAAGAGAAATAATAATCTGTCATTTAATCTTTCAAAGGTCGCACTGACAATCATTAGTATGTATTTCAAAATGTATAGAATCATATTTTCACCCCTGTGATTAAATAGTGCAGTTACTAATATGTGTGCACATTACTGAGCAGTCATGTGGCCTCTGGGAATCAACCTTGGGTAGATCACCAACGCTTAGCTGAATAACTAATGACCGTAGTGATGCCAGCTGATCACAGGTGATACGCGGTTTTTGAGATCATTAACAGTCAGCGAATAAAATGTCTAAATCTACACATCATTATCGATAGATCACTTAGCTAGCTGTTCCAACGGGTCCTAGTCCGGTGTCACAGGAATACAGCATGATTAGTCAGTTGCCAAACAGCGTCTTGCACTGTGTGCACTTCTTTCCCCTGTGGACCTTCCACATTTCCACATCCCCAGGCTACTTGTCACTCTGAGTCACCCCCTCGTACTGATTATAGCTCAATGGAGGTCGTCATCGCAGTCAACTAAAAGGTTCTATTGAAATACGCTGCTTTCATGAACAATCCTGATCATTATGATGTTCCCAAAACAGTATGCCTTCCCTCTGGGTACACCTGTGAAAAATATCCAAGGTTGGATCTGCCACGTACAAATTAGCAAGTGATCGTCTCCTTTTATGTCACAGCGTTCTCTTCACATATTGCCCCAGATGCTGAGTGAGAGAACGGCGCCGCTACAGCTATGCAGCGCTTTCACTCTTCTTCTATCCGCCAGGGAAAGGTTCACTCTGAAATATCCACTGAAAGCCTGAAAGGCCATCGATGAATGATTACATTTCAAATGTACCTGTATCAAGATCAGACGTGAATGCAGATTAAATGAGCTGCTGAACAAGGACAAAGTAGTACCATTTCTAAAATGGCGCTTATCGCTGTAAAAAAAAACAACAAAAAAAAGAAAACAGCACTGTACAAAGAGTCACCTTATAAAGAACATTTGATGCTGGGCACACTGCTGGGACATTAGCAAGAGGCTGAAAGGAAGAAAAGACCTTCTAAGCTGCGGGAGAAATAGACCTTGTATAACACCAAACAGTGGAGACGAGGAGATGACAACTGTTTGAGAGGGCTAAAAAAAAAAAAAGGCATGTCGTCAGTTGTGGGCGGTATTGGTGGATGACAGGCAGCAAGCTGATGTGGAAGTGTCAAAAAGAGTGATGTCTAGAGGGGGAATGAGGCTCTAATAAACCTGATTAAGATATTTTTTTCTTACTGGAAACCGCTCTCGACTCCTCCTAAGCCTCCTTCAAAACCCCATGCTGTCTTCCGTCAGGCAAGAGCGCACATTGTTTTAGTTCATTAAAGGGGACATATGAGCAAGGCCTTGATGGGCTGGCCTGTCTGTCATCTAGTGTAATGTAGCTAAATGTGTCTGTCCTTGTAAAGGCAAGTAGAGCTGAAACAAAAGAGGCTGCCTCTGTTTGGACCAGTGAATTTTATTGATCGTGCAATGTAAGCCGAAATGTGCATGTGTATGTGTGTGTGTGTGAGTGTGTGTATAAGGCATGTATTGCTCTTGTGCTCCACCATTATAGGTCTATAAAAAAAGCTGATACATGTCCTATAGCAATTAAAGATTCAACATCAGTTTCAGTTGTTATATTTAAATCTATGCTTTTCAATCTCTAGGTGCACGTGTGCAGAAATGTGCGCATTGAAAAAGTGCTACAAAACAGCCTCCGGTATGCATTTCAATGTGGGGGATTTGTGTCGACACACATGTGCATACACCGTAATTCATTACTACACAACAAGGTGAAAAATTAAAAGCAGAACCTGAGGAGACGAGTCCCCAGGGAGGCTTAGAATATGCACAAGTTCGGTGTTCTGTTTACTTATATGCTAATTTATCCCCATGCTAAAGCCCACACGTAAAATGGATTTTCTGCACTCGGCTATTAAATAATGAGCTCTCGCTATCCAGCTGTTTCTTGCTTTTATTTCCCAGTTGCTCTCATGTGCACGAGTTTATCTCTAGTTTTATGCACTATTTACTAGATTCTCCTTTCAGCTTGTTGGGGCTACTGAAAGAAGTAATCACTGTTGGTGCAGAGTTTTTATATTTTAGTATCTCATTGATGGTGCTTGATATATTGTTCACTCTCATTTTACTACTTTTTTTACCCAATTTTCTGTTATTTTTTTTAATATCTTGAAAGCTCACATTGTTGTTAATGATCTGAAAGAAGTTTTACAACCTTGAGGCTTATTCAAAAACCTATGGCGAAGTTTTAAAAAATGCATAGTCCTTAATCTGAAAAGCAGGTTGCTGTTATTGATTGCTTTTTTTGGGGCTTTGTAGATAAAAGGTTTCATCAGACGGCTGACAAATACATAATATCTAAAAAGTTGTTTGCCTCATTCAACCTCTTATTACGCTTCATCGGGCCCAAAAAATACAAAGCAAGAAGGCTCAATCTTCAATCTCTACACGTAAGTAAAGTTTGATGTACTTTATGCCGCACTCCTGGCACAGTTTCTGCAGTAATGACAGTATCATTATCTACAAGAATAAGCCATTTCAGAAGAACACTGCTTGAAGCCCTGTGGGAAACGTCAGGTGCTATCAGATTCAAATGGCAGACTCTGATATGTATATGTCTGAGGACTGTCAGAACTTCAACCCTCATGAATCAGCTAATATGACAAGAGAAAAAAAGAGGATTTTTTAAAGGTGGAGGAGGTTCAGTTTCTAGTATAAAAAAACTTTCTTGATAGAGGACTCACCCACGGAGAGTGGCACCACTAGTTAGTTGTCAGAGGTAAACCATAGTTGATCAGACATTCACATAAGTAAATAATGTGCTTTACCAAACCATGGACCGTGGTCTTCTGACCACTCAAAGCGGTTAACGCTACATGAAAACCTGCAGGATCTAATCTAAATGCTCATTCACACACCGATGGCACAGCCTTTGGGAGCAATTTGAGTTCAGTATCTTGGGAAACTTCGACATGCGGACTGGAGGAATCAGCGATCGAACCGCCGATCTTCCGATTAGTGTAGGACCCGCTCTGCCTCTGAGCCACAGTTGTCCCGATGTGAATGTGCAGCCTCCGTCGTCACAGTGGTAACCTCACCGCGTCAATCCACAGACAAACAGGCCCATGGTGAAATTTGTCTGCAGCGCAGTGACTTGGTTCCTAGAAGAAGCAGTCAGTGCTTTCTCCCGGTGGCTCTGTCTTTATCAACCCAGTTAGCGCTACTGCTGCTGCCAGCTAAACAAGATACAAGCTGGGCAGCAGTCGGAGTCTGACGTTGCCGTATTACGAGACAGAGTTGTGGACTAAAAATCAGCTTCGACACTGACTGCATGTTACATAACATGAAACAATCCATAATGATCTGTACATTCAGTATATACAGAGAACAGTGTTGTTTGGCCAGATTTTCAGGTTTATAAGTATTAGGTGTTGCAAGACATGCGGGTATCAAGTGGAAGTAAAGCAATGTATGGTTTATTGTTCCTCAAAATATGAAGCTGTACATAAAGCTGGTAACTTATGGATTTAATACACATTTTAATCACTTATTTTCCTGTGTTGATGCTACATGTGCATCATTTTACAGTAAATAAACCAAAATCACATCAGCAGCAGTTGAGTCGGGTCAAGCCGAGTACACAAGTTTGTAGTACTGAACGGTTCCAGCAGCGAGTGCATATGCAGCTACGGCACGTCCAGAGGGAAAAACATTTATCAGTCAATCACCACCTGCACTGCGAGATAAACTTTGCCACACAGTACTCAAGTGACTTCGTAACACAGTTTATAGTTGTAATGTTTCCATTTTGATTGTTGGCAGTTAGATTGGTAGCGTATAAAAGCTGAGTAGGCGGGAGGGGCAGGAGCTGTTGGAGTCAGAGTGAGAGCAGAAGGCTATTTAACTGGAGGCAGTACAGTGTGGACCCGGTACGCATTGAACTTGAAAAATAATCAGTACAAAAGATTTGCTCTTACATTTCTTCTATAGTATTTCAGAAAAATCTGAAGTATTTCTTTATAATTCAACTTTTCACTCTCTAAGTATGGAATGATTTATTGCCATTTTTTAAGAGTTTTGGCAACTGTGCACATTGCAAAATACAGACAGCAGCAAGATGCAACAGTTTTATTTAACTTCAAAACCCAGAAATCTTGTTGGCTGATGAGAGAGGCAAAACACCAGGGATTATCTAATTTGGTAATCCCAGTTTGTAGGATACAGCCCAGTGCTGTTAAGAAGACAGTTTATTTTTCACTCTAGTGATTCTGCAGCTCCTGTGGGTGGAAAAGAGCTCTTATGCAGCACCGGGGGCATATTCACAAAGCATAGTCAGGCTAAAAGTAAACTACCTGCTCAAGTTAGGAAAATACACATTTTCGTTGTAAAACTATTTCCCAAAATTCACAGACAGACTAAGTGATTTAACACTAAAACCAGGTCCTAAATCTTTGAGAAGTACTCTGGAAGACTTTGATTGAAGTTACTACGAGTTACTCACAATCAGTCGACTGCAGCTAACCAGTAGCCGTTTGTCCATTCACATGATGCGCATTTTGAAGTATCACATTAGAAAAGCTGTATGGAAATGACAAAATTCGTTACAACTTCCTCAACAACTCTTGCTTGAGGTGGTTTTTGCCTTTATCGAAATGAGTTGATGCATTAAATGGGTTATGGAAACGCCTTTGCCGAAGAAATTCAGTCGTAGCGAACTTTTAACTCACGACTGATGAGCTGTTTCCGCTGTCGGCGTCTTCTTGGATATTCCCATGACGTGCAAACATTGTTGGAAATTAACTTTTTTGTCTACCTGCCACTTACCAGTTTATTGGGCTGGTGAATGAAGAAAATCTAGCAGCCACTTGAATATTTAACCAGCATTTGGCTGGTGGCTGGTGCCAATTTCTAACCCTGTTTTCCTCTCCAGACAGCATGAAACATGGCCAATAGTAGCTGACATGAAAGAACAATTAAAACGTGCCCAATTGAAACAAATTCTTGAAGACCTCTCTCCATTTTTCTCGTAGATGGTTAGATGGCTGACTTGTTACGGTTCGCAAACTCTTCTACTCTGATTACAGCCGTGCGTAGCGCCAACATCTGACAAAACTACACCGTAGCCGATCTTTATTCGCTCCAAACCAGTTGATTAGCATATCTTTTTTTGAGACATTTCTAAAGTTTTTTGCAAAAGTTTGCCTAAAATTTGCTTGACAATTGAATGGAAATTCAAATTCAATTTTTCAAAAAAGCCAATAATGAAGGGTAATAAAAGGTATCCATTCATCACAATGTTTTTTTTTTATGGCGACGGAGTTAGTTGGGATGCAATAACCTCACTAACAAACTGACACAAGATCAGTAACAATGGATTTGGTTGAGGATTGCACAACTCTCCACCACTTGGCCACTGAAGAAATGCAGGCCACTTAAACATATTAAAGTTATGGCTTTTAAAAATGTTGAGGAAAAACATTATTTCAAAAACAACAATCAAAATGTCCTGGGGGGCTTGTGTATTAGCAATGTATTTTTTTTTAAATTACAATCAGTGTAACCGCATGCTTCAATTGCATTTTGAAGGTATTAATACAGTTCCCCCATTTTGGACCAGCTGATTCGTTATAGGTGGATGTTGCATGTGGTTATTTTCGCACTGGGAGATTGGGGCCTGTGGCATGCTGCCATCCTATTATTGCGCTCCAATGTAGAATTGGCACCACAGGACAAAACCCACTTAATCACAACTAAATAAACATGCAAGCACAAAAACAAACCTGTCAAAGCAGGCACTTGTAGATACATGTACATATAGTCACAAGTATGAACATGCAGCCACACCCACTCTTCCCAGAACACTGGCCTGTATCGCAAACAGAAAGGAGCTTTGGGTTAAACTCAGGCTTTATGGTATCATCACAAAGCTGGCACTGTTTCAACTTGATCACCATGGGAACCTACAATGCCTGGCTCTGGAGCAGGTTCAGTTCAGAGGAGCGAATCAAAATGTGTCAACTGTCCGCCAGCTATTCAGTCAACTTCCTGGAAAACTGAGTTATCGTCTTTACATGATCTTGACATAGGCATACTAGTGTGTATACACTAAAGCGACAAATGCATAGATCAGGAGAAGCACAGCACACTTGTCTATACTCTGTTATTCAACAGCAGGAAGGTAGCTGACCACTTGGTTGTCAATAATGAATGACGTGAATATATACTGCAACTCTTGTAGCAGTAATATTTGCACTCTTAATCCCTCATCGCAACTCAGAGGAACTAAAGGTGACCATATTTATACAATATGTTTTATAGACTCACTGAGATGATGGAGGTTGTAAAATAAAGTCTGCCCACTTTAGCCTTTTTATTACAAAAAAATATCTGCACACGGCAATTAGCTACCAGTAAATTATACACTGTCAGGTAGAATTTAAGATGTGTTAACCACATTTTCTTCGAGCTATTTTATTTGCAGTTACAGTCATTTTCTTCTCGAGCTTCAGTAGCAGAAATATCATTTGAACTTTGCTCACATTCATTCTTTTTAAAGAGGATCTATTATGCCGAGGTGCATACTTGTATTTCGGGTTAATACTAGAACATGTTTACATATACTATCATTTTGTTGTGATTGGTCAATCGAACCAAACTCTTTGGACTCCGCTCCACCTCCACTCTAACTAGCCGTTATGCAAATGTGTTACTTGGTGACATCACAACGCTACGGAAGAAAAGGCAGGACTTCAAGCAAGGTGTTTCACTGTGGGGGGAGAGTAACTCCCTTTGATGTGGACTTTCGGCTTTGTAACCTTACAGACATTTTACATGCACAAAAATGATAAAACACACTAAAGCGAAGGGAAAAAGCATGATACGTCCTCTTTAACTGTTCATGCTCAGACATAAGAACAAAACACGTCAGTAAATAATTTGTTTCCGATACTTATTCTACCATAAACTATACAATCCCCACACTAATTTACAGCCAATTACTTATTGTTGTATTTTTGTCTCGATGGCATCATATTCAATTCCAGCTGTGTGATTATATTCCTGCTGAATATCTCTTTCAGCTCACGCATTGACCTAATTTCCCCACAGGGAAAGATACTTTTATCTCATCACATATTAAACGTGCTGCTCTTGATCTGATGATGTTGCATGCGATTGTAATTGCAAACTGCGCTTTTGAGCATGGTCATAGCTGGGTGGGTTAACAGACTCAGCAGGTAACCATCTCTTAGAGACCAGTTAAAGAGGATCGCTGACGTTCATTAAATCCATGTAGCCCAAAGACTACGTGGAACCTGGTTTGTGATAGATCCCTGTCTTAAGAGATACAAACATACACCCTTGTTATTCTGATATGAAGTAAAGAACAGAGAAAAATGTACGTGTAGCTCAGAGGGCCATAACCCGCCACACCAGTAGAGCAAACCAGCGGATTATAGAGATCAGAGACATATGGTTGCAGGATGGAGTTTAACAGCATATTAGTGCAGATTAGATATATTACTTTATTATTAGATATATACTCCTCCTTAACTAACAGTCGAGGAGAAAACTTTCAACAATTTTGAAGTGTAACTTTCATAATTAGTAATTATACAAATGTGCCAAAATGGATTGATATTCAGGTAACAATCTGACAAATTCATCAAATACAATTAAACTTGTAGACTATAATAAAGCAAAGGACAACCACACACATCTGTACTGTCACCATTAAATAAACTACTACAGAAAATACTGAAAATTACCAAAGCAATCCATAACAGACTAAAATGCAATGCCAGAAAAAGCCAAACTGTATGAGAACAGACACCAGACTGAATACAAAACAGACCAGGCCAAACCAAACAACAGCAGACTGGATCACACAAACATGACTTAACCACATAAAACAAATCTTAGCTACGCTAGTCCACACTAAATTACACTAATCCACACCAAACTGAGTCAGATTAAAGCAAAGTACAAAAGATTATGCCAAAATACATCTCAAAGCACTGTGGTAAACCAAACTGAAGGTCTTCTCACCACATGAAATCACACCAGACTTAACTGGAACAAACCTTTTTTCGGGACAGATTGAACTTTGCCATCAAAACATTGCTTTCACCTCCGAATGAACGAATGATAAAAAAAAAAAATAAAAAAAAAATTGCAATTTCCAGCAACAGTTTCACAGGTGGAGTCATGAGAGTGTGACAGGAAGTGTGATCGCCCACGAGGGGTGCAGACAAGCAGAAAACAAGAAAAACAATCATTGCTTACATGTTGCTTTGTCCAGTCCACAAGTGCATTGTGTAAGAGGAGCACTTGCTTGTATTTTCCGTACGGTATTGCGATAATGATACAATTAACTAGTTGTTGTTGTGTCTGTTTTTGAATGTGTTGCTGGACATGTATGCGCACATTGAAATGCATGCTTGATAAAGTCAAATGAACATACTGCATATGTGTGTGTGTTGGGTGCGTAACTCCATGGACCATAATTATGAACCTGCGCATGTATTTTTATGTGCGTGTATGAGTATGTCTTCATACTAAGGACCAATTTGAAGCTGTGTGGCTCTGTCACCTGCTCCTGTCCCCCTTACAGTATATGCTTATTCAGTCCAGGCAGACATACAACTGGCAGCCGCTCAGGTCGCGACCTTTCCCTTTACCTCCTCCACACCAGCCAACCACGGGTCAGCACTAATGAGTGACAGGTCGGTTCAAATAGAAAGCGAGGTCAACCCAAGGTCCTAGAGACCTCACGTTGACGCACACCTCCGCGAACGCTGCTTTCCTCGCCAATGGGAAGGCCAAACCTTTGAAGCCGAGGCAGATTAAAAACGAACATTAAAAAGATGGAGGGAGGATGGAGGTGATGGGTGTAAGGTGAGGAGTGGCATTGTAGGTGAAGTCAGAGCTGGAACAGGATGGAGAGAGAGAGAGAGAGAGAAAGAGAGAGAGCGACAGGAAGACATTTTTAATACATTTGACAAATGTCTTCTCGCCGTGTGTGTTTGAATAATTGGTCCGGATTCTGCACTCTGTCACTATAAGTTTGATGCTTGTATGACGTATTTGATATATGGTGTGTGTGTGTATGTGATGAAATACACAGATGCAGGAAAACGGGGTGGAGATGTAGGTGGGAAATGTGAGCTTATATGTTCTTCTGCACTCACAAACACACTAATCATATTTTAGTTTTCACTCTGTTGCCCTTTTTTATGCAAACATTTAGCTCATCATGAAATTTTTCTACTGAACTCAGCATAATGAGGAGCCAATTTATTCAGCACACACATGCTATATGTACGGCCGTACTGTATGTGCTAATGCGTGAGGCTGTCACATTGTTCCCCGTGTGCTACATGGCAGTCATAACCATGCAGCATTTTATACATCACCTCAAACTACAGTACGTTTTAAATTCCAGATGAGACTGAAGATCAAATCAAAGCAAATTGACTCGCTATGATTGAGTTTGCTTTATGTCCTCTCTCTCTCTTTCTCCCTCTCTCTCTCATTCTTTCTTTATACTTCTTTTTCTCACAGGATGTAAAACACTGTTCAGACCTTTTTCTGCCTCACTGCTTTTTGCTGCAGCTCTGGGGCTTTGCACACTCACTCTTTACTTTTCAGCACACACACACACACACAAACACATATACAATGTCTACTGGCTAAGTGCCAGGTAACCATGCCAACCGTCAACAATGTAATGGCAGGGTGTGTGTTGACATCTTTATGAGCTGCGGTGACTGGGATTACCACTTTGACACACGCACACACGAGCATATTGCTTTTGAGAAAAGCAGTAATGAAGGTAATAGGAAAGAATATCTATGAGACAACTGCTGTTAGACATGCACACGTAATTGTGAAGGACCCGTCGCACATTCTGTTTTTCTGAATACGAACAATTACCATCAGACGTTTCAGAGCCAGTAGATGTAAAAACAATCGCTTCAAGCATTCCTACTCAACAAGAAAACAGGTTCATCCTTAAGGAGGCACTGTTGCATTTATCTTTATGCATTATAGTTTTATGATTTTTATGGTTTAACGATTTCTTTCCTCATTTGTATTTATAGTTTATATCTCACAAGGCATGCACAATAGTGTATCTATCTTTCTTCTGTGTATTTTGTACTGTCTTCTTTGTGTAATTTATTAGTGTCTTTGGCTGCATATTGTTTTACGTTGATAGCAGCTGTATGTAGCACTAATGCCCAGGAAATATTTCCCCTCGGGGACAATAAAGTATATGTGATTGTATCTTAGACACATACAGCAGACTTCAGATCAGTTTTCTTTTGGTGTTGTGTGTCTGACAAAAACCTCAGTTGTTTAGATGAATACTACATTTGTTTTTCATGAACCATCTTGATGTTTCTGTTGCACCGTTGCACAAGGTTGAATACATGAAATAGATTTCCCTTCTGTATAAATATTTAAAAAAATTCAATGAAAAAGTAAAAAAAAAAAAAAAAAAATTTTGGTAATTAATAGCTTACTCGTTAAAATTAAACAACAAAATACATTAAACTTTATTTATTTTTATTTTTTATCCAGTATACCAAGTAAATTAATTGTAAGCAAATGTGTTGTTTTTATGAAAAATTAAGCAAGCAGCATGAAGAGAAGTTATTGAACGAAAACACAGTCCTCAATATATAAATTGTGATTTTCATTGGACAGATAAATGTGCATGTGACACAATGACTATTTGTGTGTGGGCGTGTGTAATGAGACACAATATGTAAAAGTATAGACAATTTTTCAGCCAACAGATTTTGAGTGTGGGCAGAATCAAGCCACAATATTGCAAAAAAAAAAAAAAAA